>SKCR01005870.1:0-70563 GCA_019454045.1 Zanthoxylum bungeanum | reverse complement strand
TTATGACACGTGGCGGATTCTGATTGGTCAGCTAGATTCTTATCCGCCGCGTGTCAGATAGGGATAAGAGAGCCAATAATTGATGCTTACATGGCGGTGACGTGGCGGTGACATGGCAGTGATGTGGTGACACGTGGCAAAGTGACTGTCGGCACCATAGAATTGCGACACGTGGCACTTCCTGATTGGCTGATGATGACGTGGCGGTGAGGTGGCATGTTGACTCGGTCAACTGATTATGTGGACGATGACGTGGCTGACAGGTGGAGTGACACGTGGCGGCACGTGGTGATGGTGACTGTCGGCACCGTAGGATGATGACACGTGGCACGGCGCGTGTTCGCAGATCGGCTGTGATGGTGACACGGCGCACGTTAGCAATGTCAAATTTTCTCAGATTCTGAACCGTTGACTCGGCACACGTTAGCATGGCCTGGTGCACTTTAGGCGTCCCAACGCCAAGGGCTTGCGCGTCGCGACGGGCCCAAAATTACGAAAATGCCCTTTTTCCAATTTTCACTGTTTTGGTCCAAATCACCTCCAGAATGTCCTGAAACTTTATTTATCTACAAAATAATACAAAACACATCAAAATATTCATAAAACTCAAGAAACTATACAAAATATTAGGTTAAATGAGTGGGAAATAGTGATAGATTTACCACTCATCACTTAGACATATGGCATGCATTGATTGGAACTGGATGAAGAGGCGGGAAACGTGAAAGTATTGGACGCGTGATGCAATCTGATCGATGTCAGCCGAAGGGGTGTGAAACGTAACTAGGGCAAAAGACGTCTTGATTTTAATAAGGAAATGATGAGTTTTGTTGCGAATCAAGAAAAAATATCTTGCATTTATTTAGGAAATGATTTTGAATAGTATTTAATAAAGGGTCATTTCAAAAGAGACAATGTGGAAATCGTTGTTGGAATTTTACACAACAATCGAGAACTATGACTCCAATTTCATCGACCAAATTAATTAGGCCGTATTTGGGGTAATTATTGACGGTCAACAATTACAAAGGTTAGATGATGTCAGAAGAAACACAAAAATGTAGCATCGTTCAATCAAGACAACTTAGAAGAAACTCGTCCAGATGAGAGAAGCGACGAAAATTACCCAAATAACTGAATCGCTCAATCGGCCATACAATTAAATCGTCCAATTGGCTAGGCAACAAACCGAACCGTTGAGCAGTTACGTAAATGTGATCTAACGGTTGAGATGGAGTAAAACATGGGACGTTCCCAACAGTTATCATAGGTGGCAAGTCACAATGAGGAACACGATCCAGAAGTTACCACATGTGGTAAACCAATGTGAAGCACGACTGTTGCAGGCACCACATGTGGCAGATTAAGGAACAAAAAGTTATAGAACGTGGGATACACTGCCCTCACAGTTATTACACATTTTTTTTAGTTCTTAAAATATTTTCAAGGCAAAGTTTTAATCTCAAATAAGTAATAAAAAAAATTATAGTTACCTCGCATTTGTGTTCTAAGGGATGTAATAAAGTATTAAAAATAAATTAAAAAATTAAAAAATAAAAGTGAGAGGTAGAACTTCCATTTTTATTTTTCTAAAAAAAAATAAGCCAAAAAAAAAAAAAATTTAATGCAAGGTTTGGTCGTGAAATAAATATTGGTAAAATATTTATTTTGGTGTATAAAAAATTATTAATTAATTATGAGCTGGTAGTTAGGTTTGTAATGGGCAGGTAGTTTTACCTAAATTATTATTATATCATTTATGTGACATATGGTGGTTCAATTGTACTACATGATTTGGATTTCATAAGTTAGTGTTTTACTATATTAAGATTTCTATTTTAGGTGCAATTCTTTATCTTTATGATTAGAGATGGTAAAAACAAGTCAGATAAGGTTAATCTAGGTTTTCCCCCCTCAAATATAGCATTGAGTACAGTTTTAATGATTAGTAGCAAGCATCTTTTTTTTAAAGATATTTTATTTTTTGAATTGGCTATTTTAACTTCAAAACTTTGAAAAATGATTAGATCTTTAAATACTATTTTTTTTTTATGTAGATTTTATTTTATGCAAGACTAGTGCTAAATTTTCCAAACAAACTAATGAAGTCATCATTATATGTACCATTGTCGATATATTTGACACTGATTTGGCCTGAAGTTATTGTTCACTTGAAATTTTCCAAACAAACTAATGAGATCATCATTATATGTTAAATTTTATCTGATTTGACTTGATTGCTCACTTCAAATTCAAAATCATAAGTTCTTAAATAAGTATTGTTATCGATATATTTTGATAAAAAAAAACAATTCTTATATTTATAAGAGTCATTTTCAAATACTCATATCATCTTCATCTGGACTCCAAATCAAAATCTGTAAATTTATACATATAGTTAACATTTATACCTACAACTTCTATCAAGAGATTTTTATCAAATTCTGAATTTTACAAGGTCAAAATCATCTAAAAGTCGTCGAGTTCTTTGAAAAAAAATGCGACTGAGCTCATTAGTATTGGTACGTGACTATGATTAAATGTTGTATACGTGATTGTGACTATAACTTTGAGTGAGTATTGTATATGTGCTAATATCATAAGGATTGGTATAGCTACAGTACCGGTTGTAGCCGCAACCCTTGGATGAGAATCTAAGGTCTAAGATTTAAAGTAATTTTTATATATTAAAAATTCAAAAAACTAATTTTGAGAATATTCGATACCCTGAAATTTTGGGCATTAAACAAAAAAAAATGAGGCATTGAATGTAAAAATCCGCGTATTGAATATGAAATTTATCTTTTACCCTATATATAAGATTTGACACTGATTTGACTTGAAGCTATTGTTAGAGGTGTTCATAGGGTCTGGTCAACCTGCGACAGCCAGAGGGGTATAAGTCGGAGGCGAAGCCGGAGGGTATTCCTCTCCGGTTTCTCCTCTGGCCTCCGGCCTATTCCCATCCGGCTTCACCTCCGCCCTCCGGCCTATTCCCCTCCAGCGGTCAGGTCTGTAAAATTATAAATGTAATTTCGGGTCACAGTGAACCCGACCTGTAACATCTGATCGAGTCGCGGGATGAGTGTAAAAAATTGGGTTTGACCCAACACGACCCGAATTTGATGGTTTTCCCATTTTCCTATGTAGTTAATTTATCATAATTTGGTTTAACTACAAATCCTATCAAAATTGTATCATAAAAAATATATATTACACATTTTCCGACCCGACCCGACCTGACCCGCATGTTTCTGAATCGACTCGCAGCGACCGACCTGCGCTGGTTACACTTTCAAATTTTAGATTTCGGGTCTTCCAACCTGCATGACCCGACCCGATCGGATTTAAGAAAATTAAAAAAATTGTCCCTATCCGACCCGTGGACACCCATGGCTATTGCTCACTTGAAAATTCATTAATTAATCTGAAAATTTAGGTATTAAACATGAAAATCAAAAAAAAAAACAAGCAAATTGAAATCCATAGCATTAACTTGAAATTTAGACAATAAACATGAAAATACAAAAATTATTCTCACAATTGTTAAAGATTTTTCACTGATTTGATATTTCACATGCGTGAAATATTCAACCTGAAATTTTATATAATTAACTTGCAATTTTGGACATTAAATATGAAAATTAAGTAACAAATATGCTAAACTTAAATTTTAATGGCATTAGCCTGAAATTTTGGGTATTGCATATGAAAACGGGGGCAACGAACTAAGAACACTGTAAGCTTTAAATTTTAAATTTTAAATTTTTTTATCATTAATCTAAAATTTTAGACATTAAATATGAAAATTACAAAACTATTTGATACGATCTAAGATTGGGTTTTTCACATGTCAAAGTTAGACCATTCACAAAAGCAAATGGATTCAGTCTTCATGAATTTAATTGAGGCTACTCAAACTACATTTCCGATTTGATATATGCAATGAGATTTCTACGGTGTTTGTTTTTTTACCATAATTTTCGCATCCGATGTCTTATTTTGGTAATGCAAGTTGTATTGGAAAGAATACTTAGAGATCTACAACTTTGTAGTTTACAGAGAAGATAAATTCAGATTTTTTCCTAGTAAAAAATGAAGTCGTAATTATCCTTATAGTTTTTAGGTTTTATATTTTACTTTTATGTTATGTTTAAGTATTTGGCTGAACTTTAATGTTAATTTAAAGCTCATGCATGAAATTTAAGTCTTATTTAGCTTAGAATTTAGTTTTATCAGTTTAATTCGGATTTCTTTTAAGTATGTTAGTTTAATTAGCTTTCCTTATTTAAGTTAACTTAGGATTTTACAAGAGTTTATTTAAAGGTACATTTATCCTGTAATTTTGATAGAGATTTTGAATAAAGAATAGTCATTGGCGTTTAACACCTAACTGTGTGAGAGCATGGATTCTCTCTTGATTGTTAATTGAACCATTATCAAGACTTTCAAAGATTGGCGATATTTGTGGCATCTCTAAATAGCTAGCAAGATTGCTTCAAGAATACAGAAAGATTGTTAAAGGCAGGTTCTCTAGAGATTCGACTTGATCTTAAAGAGGTTTTATTTCATAACAAAACGGGTTCAAGGTTCTGACAAGAAATAAAGAAGAATTTTCAAGAACAGATTTCTTGTGGGTCTAACATGATCTTGGAAGAGTTTTTTCTTACAAAATCGTGATTTATGATTCTTGGGGTTTGCTCAATTACGTGTGGTTACATATGAATCAATCCTATGGTGGTGTTTCGTCAGTTGGTATTAGTTGAGGTTAGCGGATACCTAATGCGGGTATCCCATTAGGTATCTGCTGGGTTTGTCCATTTAGCAAATTTGCCCACTAGCTACCCGCTGCGGGTTTTGATTTGTAATACCAAACCCACCTATTACCCGCTAAAATATATATCAAATCTTACCCATATTGGGCGAGTACCAATGGATTTGTGGGTGAAATTGACATCCCTATATATTGTCGTCATTTTACTAGGTGGGGATTAATTGTAGATATTTTTTAATCTGCTTCGACCAATTGAGAATAGACAAATTAATTTTGGGTTAAAAATAATTCCCTCGTATATTTTTTCCGAAGTGTGAAAGCCCTCGTGTACAAACCCTAGTTGCTATCTGAATCTACAAGAAATGCTTACCTCTAACCTAACCTGTATTGCATCTAAATTTATTGGCCTTTATGAGTGCATTAAGTTTAATAAAATAAATTAATTGCTTGAGCATCACCGCCGTATAGTTTTTGGAAAATTTATTTGTTATTTTCAATAAGTTGAAAAAAAAAATAATTGGATAACCCAGTAGTGGAAACTAAAAACGTCAAAGAAAATGGACCAAAAAAAAAAAAAAAAAACTTAAAGTTTCTAGAATACTTTTTATATTATACTATTTTAGTATAGTTTAGTGTGACTAGAGATAACATATTTTAAATGCTCTCAAGTCACATTCTTCATGTTGTAAAATTCCATCCATGGATATTGCTTCATTATTTTTCTTTCTTTTATTAACACCATAAATATATAATATGACAATTGGTTAATTAGGTCCAATTTTTTTTATATATATATATATTTAGAAATACGTGAAGTGTAAGAGATATAAAGTTTTTTTTTTTCCTTAAAAAATCGACTAACTTTTGAGAATTACATAGACAAATCTATGATAAGACCAGTTGGGACATGAATTCAACTTTTGAAATTTTTCAAAATATGATATATTTTTTTATTATTTTCTTTAATTTTATGAAAGTATCCTAATTGAGTTTTAAAATTATATACCTCAACTAATTTTTTTTTAATTTAATAAAAGTAAAGAACAAACCACTAATATTAGCATAATTTAGACTTGGGAGTATTGACGGCCTTAATAGAGGCGGAGGAAGGGCCTAAACCCCTCTTCCTGTTTCCAAAAACAAAATATCGTATGTGTACTTTAAAATTAGTAAATTATATATATATATATATCCATATTTTCTTGTATTTCTTACAATCACACGTATATTTGATCTCTTTTTTAGTTTTTTGGTTTATTTTTTCCTATAATAAAATTGAAGATATTAGCAAAATTTTGTAAGTTTTGAACTGTGATTTTCATATTTTCTTCATTTTTTTAATTAAAAAACTTAGTTTCAAATATATAGTGATCTCCGAAAATTTCAATTATTTTCTCTTAATTCAAGTTAGGGTGCGCCAATAGATCCATAGTCCATTGATAACTCATGTGAGGGGCATGAGTTTCATCCGCATTCAGGGTTCAATTATCTTCCTCTAACATATCCAATGTGAATTTTTTTTTCTTTTTTTGGAATCATTGGAAACTTCGCTGTTAAACCATCCTTTCGAGTTTAAGCGAATTAGGTAAAATCCACGAATGTCTCAGGCTCTTACAAGAAACGCACTTATTGATTCGAACCCAAGATTTCAATGTAAGATCATGAACCCTATATCACCAAGCCACGCCCGTTGAGCACATATCCAATGTGAATTATAGATAGATTTCCTCATAATATTTGTGGGAGTAAATTTTTGAGGTTAGTTTGAATAGACCTCTCAACATGCGATACAAATATTATATGTTTAATAGTTCACCATCTGCCGTCCATGAAAAAAGTCAATTTTTATTATTTTTTCTTGTTGCATGTCTTCAACCTAAAGGCAAGTAATTCATAATGTCAACTATTTCTAAGACCAATAACAATTGGCCAAAAATAATTTTATATTAGACATCCATTAGAGTATGTACTACAAAGAATCGGCCAAAAATAAATAGACTAGCTGTTTTTATTTTCCTACCAATAAAAATTTGAATTCCGGTGGGATATAGGGCTAAAATTTTGATTTGGACTTTGTCTACTTATTTTAATAAGGATGTGCATGGGTTCTGTGGCAGAAATCCGGTAACGCAGCGAAACAGTGGAAAATCAAAATTTTCCGATTTCAAAATTTTTTTCTCGGATCAATTAAATAAACTTATTTATTTAATTATCCAATTATTAAATTCTAAAAAAAAAATACACAAGAAATCAAATTTCTTGGTAATTGCCGAATTGCCCCAAAACTTTGCATTTTGTTCATTTTAGTCCTAAATTGTTCAAAACAATTTTGGATGATTCTAAATCATTTCTAAGCTGAATTTAAGAGGTCATACATATCAAATACATATTGCAACATAAAATCCTAAATATTGTGCCAAGGTCGAGAGCCTCATAAGGTGGGGAAATTGTGCATTTTACACTTTATATGTTCAAAACACATTAAGATGAAATTCAATCAACCCAATATTTTATATGCATCATATACACATCCAAATACACAACATAAATGAAAAGCCTCAAATTTGGAAGTGGTCTTAAACCCTAATTTTTCAATTTCAACAAATTGGACAAATTAGACCAAATTAATTAAATCCAACACTTCAATCAAGTTTCTACAACACCAATCAAGCCTCACCACAATGAAATAACTATAGAACAATTTTAGGTCACTTAAGAGTGGGTCAATAACTCTAGAATGGCAACTAGTTTCTTAAACCATCAAAAGAATGCTAATTAACACCTTCGAAGCATTCTATGATCTTTATACATGCATAACCCTATCCTCAAACTTCCATCCTCCAAAAACACAAAGAATAAAAAATAGAAAAATATAAGAACATCACAAGTTGAAGCCAACAACAAGAGGAACATTTTTATCTCTAATGGCAAGTTGGAAATACTTACTAAAATCCAAGTTATCTTTGATTTTGTCTTTGTCTTTCTTCTTCTTCCTCTCAAGCTTCTTTTGTTTTCTTTTAATGGAGTTTTGGATAAGATTTTTGGTTAATGAAATAATATCTAACACTTAAACATTTTTAGGCCTGGGCCGAATTCAACAAAAAGGAAAATACTAATATTTTTTTAATTTATTTCATTCAAGCCAACTTGCCCACTTGTCTTTTAAAAATCATTAACACTTTAATGAATTTATTAAAGTCAAGTAAAGCATCTTTAAGTCATCTAAACATTTATCACAACTTTAACACATTTATATTTTAATTAATTTAATCATTTAACAATTAAATAATTATTTAATTATTTAAATACAAATATATTAAATATATGTATTATATGTATTATATTTACAATAAATATCAAATATATATATATTTATGATATTAGTCAAATATCTCAATTTGACAATTAATTAATGTGTATTTGAATTAATCTAACATTAAATCCCAATACACAAAAATTAGGAAATGACTATCGGGTCCCAACACATGCATTTTTATTTTAACATTTAAACGACTCAATAAATAATCAATATTATTTATAAATGTTGCTCTAGTGCTCTACGAGTATATTTCATTAGTGAGACTCTCTAAATTCAGGCATATACGTCATGAAATCCAATTTCGTATCCATAATTTACCCACCCGTAAATTATGACGACCACGGATAAACTCGCTGAATCATACAGGTCGAGGTCATGGCAAATGTATAATTCCTCCGTCACAAGTATCCGGATATATCCCAGAGATATAGATGTAAAAGTTAAATATTTATGGGGACAATCCCGTCGACGTCTCTATTAGCAATATCTAAAAGAACACTACTTGGTCAGTATAGTAAACCTTGACCAGGAACTGTTTGAGAATGACAACGTCATGATACAACTCAATGTCAGTTGCGACGCTTTTGCAACAGCATCATGACTAGTCATTACATCTTTACCATATTAAAAGATATATTATATTACAGAAACTGCTTGTATTATTCATAATAACAACGTTTTACAGTAGTATTCTCAAAAAATAACAACCGGGAATTAGCGCTCTGAGCACCAACCCCAACAAAATCTCCCACTTGCTCTAGTGCTAATATCGATTGTATCTAATACCCATCGACTCTACGTGTTTATCAAACAACTTTGGAGGTATGGCATTCGTCAGCGGGTCTGCTACATTATCTTCACTCGGTACTTTGCACACAACAATATCCCCTCGCGATACAATCTCTCGAATGATGTGGTACTTTCCTTCCAAACGCTTCGACTTCTGATACGCCCTTGGTTCATTTGCTTGCGCAATGGCTCCAATATTATCACAGTTTAACGGAATATTCTCAACACTTGAGACAACTCCCACTTCTGTGATAAAATTCTTTATCCACACAGCCTCCTTTGCAGCTTCAGAAGCTGTAATATATTCCGCCTCCGTGGTGGAATCTGCTGTTGACCACTGTTTGGAAGTCTTCCAACAAAATACACCTCCGTTAAGGGTAAAGACGAATCCAGATGTAGACTTTCTATCATCGGGATCCGATTGGAAATCGAAATCCGTATACCCGTTAACTTATAGTTCGTTTCCTCCATAAATTATCAACTTATCCTTAGTACCTTTAAGATACTTCAGGATATGTTTAATGGCCATCCAATGGTCATTACCTGGATTAGACTGATATCGACTAGTTACGCTAACAGCGAAACTGATATCAGGCCTCATACATAACATGGCATACATTATACTACCCAAACACGAAGCATAAGGATGGTTAGACATTCTAACCTTCTCATCTTCTGTTTGTGGACTCATCTTCTTCGTAAGATGAATCTCATGTCTGAACGGTATGTTTGTTGTCTTACAGTTACCAAAATTATACCGTTCCAAGATCTTATCTATGTACGTTGATTGAGATAACCCAATCAGCCTCCTTTCTCTATCTCTATAGAGTTTTATCCCTAAAACATAGGAAGCTTCTCCCAGGTCCTTCATGGAGAAATTCTTACAGAAGTATGCTTTGACACTTTGTAACATTCCTATATCATTCCCAATGATTAGGATGTCATCAACATATAGGACTAAAAATATGACCATGCTCCCACTGGCCTTCTGATACACACAGGATTCTTCCGAATTCTAGAGAAAACCAGACGATCTAATAATCTCGTTGAATCGAAGATTCCAGCTTCGTGAAGCTTGTTTAAGTCCATAAATGGACTTCTTAAGCTTACACACCATACCCGAGTTTTCGCTGGATGTAAAACCTTCCGGCTGTTCCATATAGATTTTTTCATCAAGAAATCCATTTAGAAAAGCCGTTTTGACATCCATTTGCCAAATCTCGTAGTCATGATACGCAGCTATAGAAAGAAAAATCCTAATAGACGTAAGCATTGCAACTGGTGAAAAAATTTCATCATAGTCGATACCAGGTCGCTGCGTGTAACCTTTTGCTACCAGTCGGGCCTTGTAAGTTTCAACCTTACCGTCAGGCCCTCGCATCCTTTTGTAAACTCATTTACAATCGATAGGAATAATTCCTTCAAAAAGCGGAACCAAGTCCCAAACTTGATTCTCATGCATTGAGTCTATCTCGGATTTCATGGCACTTTGCCATTTCACGGAGTCGATGTCCAACATCGATTCTCTATAGGTAAAAGGATCAGTCTCTTCAACTAAGAGAACATCTAAACTCTTTTCTTGTATCAAATACAAGCGTTCATGAAGTCTAGATACCATTTCTGACCTACGGAGTGTGTGTGTTGAAGGTCCTTCATCTACTTGAACTTTAGGTTCCTCTGTTGGTTCGTTGTTTTCAGGTTGGACTTCATCAAGTTCAACCTGTCTATGATTACCACCTTTTGAAAAAAATTATACTTTTAGAAATCTTGCGAAGCGACCTACGAACATATTTCGATGCTCTGTATCATAGAACAGATATCCCATCGTATTCGAAGGATATCCGATAAACCTAAACTTTTTCCCTCGGGGCGAAAGTTTATCTTGCTGAGTCATCCTGACATAGGCAGGACAATCCCAAACCTTAATGTAACTAAGATTTGAGTTCCTACAGAACAATATCTCATACGGAGTTGTAGGAACAACTTTTGAAGGAATCTTATTCAAACAATGTGCAGCTGTTAAAAGAGAGTAGCCCAATAAGAAATAGGGCAAATCTGTGAAACTCAACATCGATCGGACCAAATCCAATAAAGTCCGATTTCTCATCTCAGACACTCCATTGTGCTGTGGAGTACTTGGAGGAGTATATTGAGCGAGAATCCCATTCTCCTTCATATAATCAATGAACTCACCACTCATATATTCTCCGCCTCGATCAGATCGAAGGCATTTAATATATTGACCAGTTTGTTTTTCTATTTCATTTCGGAACTCTTTGAACTTTTCAAATGTTTTCGATTTATGTCGCATCAAATAGACATAACCGTACCGTGATAAATCATCGGTAAAGGTAACGAAGTCAGAATAACCATTGTGAGCAGTCTGACTTAGTGGACCACATACATCATAATGTACGAGTTCCAGTAAGTTAGTGGCACGGTGTCCAACACCTACAAATGGGGCTTTGGTCATCTTACCTTAAATACATGATTCATAAGTTTGATAAGATTTAATAGTAAGATCTGGTATCAAACCATTCCTAACCAATTGGGTAAGGCGTTTAACGCCTATATGACCTAGCCGCATATGCCAAAGTTCAGTATTATTAACAACAGGTAAACTTCGTTTATTAATTCCAGTATTCAAAATATCTTTTGAAGTTTGCAATGTATAATGATCATGCTTATTTGGACAACAAAGGATCTTTATATTACGCTTATCATATAAATACAAAGAACAGTTCTTAATATTAATACGATAGCCTTTTATATCCAATACAAAAAGAGATATAATATTAGTTACACATCCAGGTACAAAATAACAGTCATATAACAAAAGTGTCCTTTTCGGCAAAAGGATATCGTATACCCCCACTGCAACTGCATCCAGTGAGTCTCCCCTCCCGAATCGCAATTGCATCTCTCCAAGCTTCAGTTTCCTACTTTCCTTAAGCACCTGCAACGAATTGCAAATGTGAATGGGACAAGCAGAATCTAAAATCCAGGTGGATGTAACGGCTTAACAAGCCAAATATATATCAATAACTGGAAAAATAAATGTACTAGATGTAGATGCTCTCTCCTTCCTCAACTGGGCAATGTAGTCAGGACAGTTGTTGGGTTTCTAGGTTTATTCCCAAGATCAAATAAGCATAGAAATGTGAATGAATAACAAAGAATAGTGGCGGAAAAACACTTACATTGAGGGGATAATGGATGCGTCAAACAACAAAATTTTCCTCCAAGAAGCTCCAAGGATTCGGCCAAGATGTGCTACAAGAAATTGATGTCCAAGCTCCAAGCTTTTGTGGATTCCAAGCTCTTGAATTAGTTTCTCTAACACCTTGTATAATTAATTTGATGAGTGCTAGCCCATTTAGAATTTTTGTTGGAGTCCTCTAAGGGTCCCAAGATCATAGATTAAGCATGAAACAATATGAATACACATCAAATGAGGTGCGGAAAAAACTCACATTGATCGGTTGGATGCTACGAAGACCAAAAACGCACTGTCTTCTCCTTGCTCGGCAGTGGGCTGAGCAAATGGTGGACTGCTCGGTAGTGGCTTGTCTTCCTCCTCCAAGAAACGGCCATGGGTGATCCTCCATAGAAGCTCCAAGCTTCACAAGGTGATTCCTTGCTCATGAAAACATTGCCCTATCACCTTTGTATTCCTTCATGAGTGTGCTAGCACTTGTGATGTTCTTTTCCACAAAACCATCATTTATTTCATTGCCATTTTCGGTCAAAACCAGAAGAAAATAGAAGAGAAATGGCCATTCGGCCGATGGAGAAGCAAGAACGATTTTGGCTCCAAAAATGGGTAAAAAACGTGTACTGGAGAGAGAGTGTGAAAATGAAAATGTTGTAATAGGTTCTTATAATTTCCAAAATTAATTAAACCATTTACCATTTTTCAATTTACAAAAAGCTAGCATTTAATGCCTTTCAATCACCTCACATCAACACACATCAATCAATCAAATGTCACATCACTCAAAGTGACATGTGATTTGACGCTTGATGTGACTTGCGATTTGACGCTTGATTTGACTTGCGTGCCGCACTCGAATTCGAAATGCGAATGCGCTCGCAAATAATCTTGGGCTCGGGTTCGCTAATTCCAAATTAATGAATTTTCCGTTACGTCGTAATTAAATGATTACGCCTAGCGAAATCACTATTCACGTCGCTAACGAATTAATTCTAAATTAATTCGTTCGCCCGAATTAAAATCTAGTTTTAATTCCGTGTCGAAAACCAATTTCTTATAATATATCAAATATATTATTTTACCGATTAATTCCAAATTAATCGTTCTCTCTCTTTAATTGATATTTTATCCCAGATAAAATATCTCCGCAATTAATCCCAGATTAATTTTCTCTCTCATTAAATTAATCCCAGATTAATTAAAGTGTGAGTCATACGTCATCGGTGAATCTTCGGGGAGCGACCCATGAGATCTCCGGATATGTTGGCAGTAAATCGGGTCGTCGGACTATCCGAACACGTAAGTACCTCGTACTACATTTATATCGATTCACAAGACAAGGTTGGCTTCTAGCAAAGCGCCATGCCTACCCAATTCTCCAGAAAAATGCTTACAGGAATAAGCGATCTATATCAGGCGTAGTATACGTGGTATTGCGTATTTCGATCCAGTATCGGATGATCACGTACTAGGCCTGGGGCTGGAATTGTGTCTGCCCCGTACGAAGCACATGTCGGATGTCTGGTAACTAGTCTCTATATCGGATAACTATGACCTAGTCATATTATCCCGATGACTGCAGTACTTAAGAGAACCAGTACCGTATCCTACGTGACCATCATCTCCATATGATTGGAGTGACACTTCTGTCTTAACATCACACCCAACACACTACGATTCTCAATATACCCAGTATTGGCGTACACAGAACCTGTTAAATCCCTGGACAACCTCAACCAAAGTATATTGATTGTCGCAAGTATTAGCGGTGCAAGTCTCAGGTTAAAACCAAATACACCTACCCTGATTTCGGACTTCCATAGACACATAATCATACTACCAATGAAATTCCGAGGGGGTCTATCCAGAGCGAAGCTGTTTCCCGTACCATCGGTAAAACACAACCTCCTATTACACTTGCATGAGTATCCTATACCCAAATATATGAGAACTATATTGTTGTGCCCTCACAACGCGCACAAGTGTAATACTAGTCTTTTACGTATTTATCGATGTCCAATCTCGATAATACTCTGACTAGGGATATTTAATGATTTATCCTTCGTGGACTGATACTGTCTCATATCATTCTCCGTCGAGGAACAAATCATAGGGACCTCTCATCATTTATACATCTAGGTGATCTAATCACAAATGATAAGAGTGCAATCTCCTTTGTCACATAGTTAATTTGTACAACAACACCGTGACCTGTACAAATAGTGACGCTATGGGTCATAATTGTCCAACAATCTCCCACTTGGCCTATAGCCAGTCACTCGAGTGCTTGACACCCGAACTATGTACGGTTGGCTCAAATTGCTGAGAAAAGCTTTCATCAGCGGATTTTCATGATTATCGTCTGATGCGATTTATTCGATCATCACATCGCCACGATGTATGATCCGAACGAATCAGATGAATATCGAAGTATGTATCTGGATCGTTGATGAGACCATTAATTCTTTAGCATGTGCTGTAGCCTAGCTCAGTTACTAAAAGAACCATATCTAATCTAATTAGATATTTATCGACCCCGGAAGGCTTCCATTGCTGCCTCAGCTGCAGCAATAACCCACAAATTTTGTTTATTCGGTAACAGTATCTTGCTTGGAAGATTTCTAGCTCACTGTACCGTTATTTAAACTTTATAGTACCGTTTGCGACTTTCAGTCGTCTTTATCGGTTTAAGAAACTTACAGTAGTGATCACAGTCACTTCAAGTTCTCCTTCTCCATTGCTTAAGACTACATCCTTAGATCTCTAAGATACTAATGGATGTTCTTAATATCAATCCAGTGACTATCACTTGGATTGACCCGTTTTTGAATCATATACTCAGAGCGTATGAGACACCAGGTCACATACATTTTTCAATGTACGATTTCTCGGAGAGTTTTATGAAAGCCAAACTTTCACCGATAGTTTTATGGGTGAAAGTTTATATAGGACAGCCACTGTCAGTGCGCTCCCACTAACCCTCTTATATACACAAGAATCATTTTCATTTTGAATTAAATCATAAACCATTATGACGACGATTCCAAGAACCTATGTTTGCTTCAATCCAAACATGGATCGAATAACCTACAAACCTTGTTTACTAGTTATGGTACGACAAAACCGACAGGATGTTGTAAACATCCTCCTAAAGGTTTCCTTTTCAGGAAAACGATTTTCCCGTTAAGCTGACATATTTCATTTATGAAACATGCAGCATTAGCAAGCATTATCCAAATGGATTTACCGTGGTAACAGTTAAAAGGTTGAATCGAAATCAACATAATGTTGATAACGATACCTTTCCGTTAAAAGCCTAGCTTTATACGTTGGTATGTTGCCATCCATGTATGTCTTCTTGGAAGACCTATACAGTACCATTAGGCACAATGCCTTGCGGTACATCAACTAGTGTCCAAACTTGTTGATATACATGTAATCCATTTCGGACTCATGACACTTTGTCACAATAGGGAGTCGATACCTTGTATCACTTCCTCATACGTAGTCAGTTAGTATACCTCAATAAGATAGACATCTTTATGAGGTGAGATCAGAAACCCATACTCCAGGTTGTTTTCTGACTCTCACCGACTTACGCGGTTCTTGTGTATTCGAAGATTAATGGTTTAGTTTCATCCTTGATGAACTATTTGTGTTCCATTAGGAATCGTTGCCATGAATAGTATTACTACGATTTTCATTGAGTTTTACTATCCTCCCACTTACCATTGCATATCGGTATTCCACTTAGGAAAACCGCATGGTGAGCAACAATCTAATTGTTCTCTGATGAGATGTATAAGTACAATACTTATGGTATCCCTAGGATAACCTACATTTTGGCACTTATCCAATTTGGGTTCTAGTTTGGTATCATCCAAACATATGTCTGGCATACCCAAATTTTCAGGAATGTGAAACCCGGTTTCTTTTCCTTTCATATCTAATATGAAATCTGTAAAACATATTTTAATGGAACCTTATTCTAAATATGTTCTGCACTGTTAATGTTTATCCGTTGAAGGAAATTGTAGCTCAGAGCGACTCATGATTAACCTTATCATGTCCAACAAAATTCGGTTTATCCGTTCGGACACACCGTCACTTTGACGTGTTCTGGGAGGAGTCCTCATTGAAAGAATACTATAATCTTTCAAGTATAATAGAAACTTATTGCTTAAGTATTTTCCATTATGGTCTTACCGTGACAGTTTAATACTATAGCCGATCTGTATGTCTATTTTGTGTCGAAACTATAAGAGTTTCCGATTTGTGTTCTTCAAAAGAAACACATAACCATAACGCGATGACACATCTGTACAAGTCACGAAATATTCATATCCACATCTAGCCTAGCTATACATAGGCCCACTTGCTTCACTATGAACTAGGGCTAACAGGTCGGTGGCATTTACACTTTTACCAAGTAAATAGTGTTTTAGGCACATTGTCCAATAAACTAGATTCGTAGACTTTATTTGAATGGAATCAAATATGTCCTAGTACCCACTCTTCAAAAGTGTGGATATACGATTCTTGTTTAATGTGTCCTAGGCAACATTGCCACATTTTAAGTTTCAACCTAATCAAATCAGTTTGAGCTATTTGTTTGTCATGTTATACGTGTGAGATTTATTTATATTCTAAATATAAATTATGTTGTTCACATCTAATGTGTTTATCTCAATATCATCTTTATATAATAAAACACTTTAGTGTTCTAAAATATAAAGTTTCAATCCGCAACAGATTAAACACTGATATAAAGATAATGTTTCTAGTCAAACTAGTTACATTATAACAGTTTCCTAATTTAGGTACACACCCGAGGGTAGTTCCTAAAGTTAGGTATCTATGGTTAAAACAGCGACTTTCGTCCCGTTTCTAATTCGCAGATTAATCTCTATTGAAGTCAGTATCCTGTTCAAAACAGATTCTAAACATCAATACATATTTATGTACCACACTAAGTATTTAAATCTAATTTTAATACTAGTAGTGAACATAATTATGACAGACATATTTGAAGTCAGAGCCTTGCTCGTCATCAATTCCTTCTTGGGATATGTCCTTTTATCTTCCTAGAAGATTATAATGATTTTGCCTTTGCCATTTTCAACATTCCAGTAGCCTTTGGCCAAGCCTCGGGTTTCTAGAATATCGAAGTAAGGTGCGCCTTGCGCTACTTGCCTAATTGCAAAGTTTGACTTTGCCTCCTTGAGAATAGTCATTAATTCTCCAAGAATTATTTATTGCAATTTTTTTTATTTCTAAAATCTAAGTATAGATTTATGAAGATCCTTCAATTTTAATATCATACTTTAAGAATCTAATCCTTAGTTCTGATAAAGAAATTAAGGAGTCTATATGACAAGTATAATGGATTAAACACTAAAGTTATCATTACATGAATATTCCAAATATCATGTTCCACTTATTTGCTTAACTCCGAGCTTAGGCATAATATGTTATTTTATCAAATAAAGTAATTTATTATTTTCCAGGACCATCCTGAAACTTTATTACCAATTTGAAAATTATAGTCGTTTAAATACATTTTCACCCAGGATTATGTTTTAAACACTAATCTTTCATTTATCTTGATTCTAATAGTCCAACTATTTAATCAACGATTTATGGTACTATGTATTATATTGCCAATATATCCAATATATTTTCCTAACCTTTTCCTCTGAATCAACTAAGCCTTGGCTTTGGCACAACAAGCTTAATGATTCCAGTTAAGCGGGACCCATTGACCTTGGAAAGCTTCGTAATCAATGTCGATGGACAAGAAGTGATCTTGACTTTGGCCAACAAATCACAACTTGGACAAGACACCGATATGGAACAAAACTTTCATGATTCAAACACATCCGTAATTGACAAAGGTCTTGACTTTGGGCAACAAACCAATGCCAATTTTGGATCTTGAGTAAGAATCACTCAATGGAAGGAAATATCGCTTAATATGAATTGAGGGATTTTTGCGTAAATTGGCAACCAATTTATTATCTTAGTTAGGTCTCATCATCATACACCCTTAATCATGCATTCTAAACACATAATAAGGCGCGAAAGTAAATTAATAACGATATGCGGATGGATATTTAACAACTTGTTCCTAGAACAAATCACTCACTTTCCTCTCCCCGGCTAGCACTATTCTACTTCTACCCAATTACAAAATACAATAATAGAAACCTCATTACATTGAGGGGAATTAGGTGAGAATAGAATACAAAGAAATAATGAGAGATCAGGGTGGACACGCAGGTCCAATTTATAAATTCCAAATTTACAACAATTTCTAAAATTGCCCTTTCCCTTCTAATATCCATCCGATATACGCTATTCATTCAACACATCCATATATTCATTCATAGCATGCAATTCAACCAATCTAATCCAATTAATTAGTCTTTGAATTATGTGATCATCCAATGTTCAAACAATAATTTGATTTTGCGCGAGTCCAAATCGTTTGCAAATAAGTACTCAAAGTACAAATTCTTGAATTATATCGAACTACTCGTTAAATCTAATTTAAGTCGTATTCAATACTAATTCATTTATTTAATTCCAAATTAAATATCTACACTTTATAATGCGCTTTAACGACTTAGATTCCAAATCTAATCTAATCGGGTCTCAAAGCCCAACTAACATCCAATGTTCGTTTAATTAAAGTCTGATGGGCTTTCAATTAATTTCATAAGGCATGGGCTTTGGCCAATATGGGTCAAACCCAATTACCAAGCCCAATTAAGGAATCACCCTCATTGCCAAGAAAACAATTTTAAGCCCATAAGGCCCAATTAAACTTTTAAAGCCCATTTATTACATTTGGACTTAATGGAATGATTTAGGCCCAATTTGGATCCAATCCTATTGGCCTAAACCAACTTGGCCCAACCAAGCCCATTTTGCCCAAATATAACATTTTCAAGCCCAATTTAAAATCAAGCCCATTAATCAAATTTTAAAATTCCAAATTTTATAATTTAATTAACTTAAGTGTAATACATCAATTAATTACCCAAATTAATATTTCCAAAATACAATTTAACTAATTAATTATGTATCCTATTGTTCAACTAATGTCCAACATTCTTGAATAAAAAAATCAAGTCCATTACATGCCATAGGGCTCTCGGCTTTGGTAGGGATTTTTTTCCGAATTCGTTTTTCAATCCGATTGAATTTTAAATCGACATTCCCAATCGTTTCAAGTCATCCAATGATCAACGAAACAAAAAATTACCAAGACCCTAGGGTAATTCCACATTCGGCCAAGCCTAAGTGAGGGCTAAAATTTGATCCAATCAATATTTCAAGAAATTGATCATATACAACTTCATAAAATCATCATTCAAGCATACTCAATCAATCAATTTTATCAAATAATGCTCAAATTGATTTTACCCAAATTTTAACCTAATTCATTTCATGCTCATTTTGGCTCTGATACAACTGTTGGGTTTCTAAGTTTATTCCCAAGATCAAATAAGCATAGAAATGTGAATGAATAACAAAGAAGAGTGGCGGAAACACACTTACATTGAGCGGATAATGGATGTGTCAAACAACAAAATTTTCCTCCAAGAAGCTCCAAGGATTCGGCCAAGATGTGCTCCAAGAAATTGATGTCCAAGCTCTAAGCTTTTGTGGATTCCAAGCTCTTGAATTAGTTTCCCTAACACCTTGTATAATTCATTTGATGAGTGCTAGCCCATTTAGAAGTTTTGCAACAAAAATTCTTCTATTTCTTCTTGCTATTTTCGGTGAAGGAAAAAGAAATTTGGGAGAGAAAATGCTTACTGCATTCGGAAATGAGAGAGAGAATAAAGCTTATATAAATTGTTTTCCAAAACAATTAATTGATATACTAAAAATGTGTATTTGGTACAAGTCAATCAACTTTGACTTTGGAGTGAATTACAAGCCACCAACATTTTTGGTAAAACACATAAACCAAAAGTAATAAAGGTGACATGTGATGTGACATTTGATGTGACATGTGGGCCTCACTCGATTCAAAATGTGACTGGGCCCGCAAACACTCCCGGGCTCGGGTTCGTTTATTCCAAATTAACGAACTTCCGTCGCGACGTAATTAAATCGAATTTAATTAAATAATTATGCCTAGAAAAATTACTATTCACATCGCTAACGAATTAATTCTAAATTAACTCATTTGCCCGAATTAAAATCTAATTTTAATTCCACGTCGAAATCTAATTTTGTTTAATATATCAAATATATTATTTTAATGATTAATTCCAAATTAATATTTCTCTCTCTTCAAATAGTACTTTATCCAAGATAAAGTCTCTCCGTAATTAATCCCAGATTAATTGAGCTCGAATCATACGTCATCGGTGTATCTTCGGGAAAAGTGACCCAAGAGATCCATGGATATGTTGGCAGTAAATCCGGTCGTCGGACTATCCGATCATGTACGTACCAAGTATTACATTTTTACCGATTTACGAGACAAGGTTGGCTTCTAGCAAAGCGCCATGCCTACCCAATTCTCCAGAAATATTTTTAATGGAATATACGATCTTTAACAGGCGTAGTAAACGTAGTATTGCGTATTGCGATCCAATATCGGATTTCACATGCAAGGCCTGAGGCTGGTACAATGTCTTCCCCTTACGAACCATATATCAGATCACTAGCAACTAGTCTCTTTATTATCGGATAATCATGACCTAGTCATATTATCCCGATGGTTGCAACCCTTAGATAACCAGTTATGTATCCCTCCGTGACCATCATCTCCATATGACTTAAGTGATACTTCCATCTTGACATCACACCTAATACACTACAATTCTCAATACACCCAGAAGAGGCGTACACAGAACCTGTTAAAGTCCTAGAAGACCAAAACCAAAGCGTATCGATTTTCGCAAGTACTAGCAATGCAAGTCTCAGGTTAAGACCAAATACACCTACCCCGATACAGACTCCCATAGACACATAGTCATATTACCAATGGGATTCCACGGGGTCTATCCAGAGCGAAGCTGTTTTTCGTACCATCGGTAAAACACAACCTCCTACCACACTTGCATAAGTATCCAATACTTAAATATATGAGAACTATGTTCTTACGCTTCCATAACACGCACAAGTGCTATACTAGTCTATTCCGCATTATCGATGTCCAGTCTCGATAATACTACGACTATGGATATTTAATGATTAAACCGTCATGGATTGATACTGTCTCATATCATCTCAATCCGGAACTAATCATAAGGAATTTCTTCATTCACACATTTAAGTAATCTAATTACGAAATGATAAAAGGCAATTTCCAATACTACATAGTTAATTTGTACAAAACCACAATGTTTTTACAAACAGTGACGCTATGGGTCATAATTGTCCAACAACAGTTCCTTTTCTGGATGCCCGACTTTGCTGCAGTGATGGCACTTGTCGTCAGAAGCCCTCTTGGGCTTAACTATCTTTGCATGTGGTTGAAGACCAAAACCCTTCTTCTTCTTCCCTTTATTCTTCTTTCCCTTTGACCAAGTCAGGGAAGAAGCAGAAAGTGAAGTAGGTCTGGGAGGGCGAGTCGGTACTCCCTTCTTGAGGTCATCTTCCGCCGTGAGCAACATCCTATGCAGCTCATGTTCGAAAATTATGACCAATGGCATCACTATTTGTACAGAACATGTGTGTAGTTGTACAAATTAACTATGTGACAAAGGAAATTGCTCTTTTATCATTTGTAATTAGATTACCAAGATATATAAATGATAAAAGTCCATATGATTAGTACCAGATTAATAAGATATGAGACAGTATTAATCCACGTAAGGTTTAATCATTAAATATCCCTAGTCGTAGTATTATCGAGACTGGACATCGATAATGCGGAATAGGCTAGTATTACACTTGTGCGTGTTATGGAAGCGTAACGACATACTTCTCATATATTTGGGTATTGGATACTCATGCAAGTGTAATAGGAGGTTCAGTTTACCGATGGTACGGAAACAGCTTCGCTCTGGATAGGCCCCTCAGAATCCCATTAGTAGTATGACTATGTGTCTATGGGAATCCAAATCAGGGTAGGTGTATTTGGTCTTAACTTGAGACTTGTGTAGGACACAGAAATCGACGACGCTGTTCCGGGCTCGCGGCCCTGTTGGGAGTACGGAGTAGCCCACGGGGGACTACACCGAAGAAATAAAAATGGAATCGCCACCCAGTGTGAACTAGGAAAATGATTTAAGGCCGCACTCACCCCTCGCAAGGGAAGACCTCAAATCGTTGGGTTTGGAATGGTCCCTTACTTATGCCACTTGTAATGAAATGATTTGTGCAATAATTTAATCAGATCTACGCAATATATATTTCCAAGAGTATTCTACTTCTAAGTTCATGCATAAATTAGAATAACGGCAAGCATATAATTTCATATACACATTATATTGATAAACACAGAGATGCAAATAAACAATCATTGTACAAGCATGCATATTAAAAAGA
This sequence comes from Zanthoxylum bungeanum, assembly GCA_019454045.1. NCBI lineage: Eukaryota > Viridiplantae > Streptophyta > Magnoliopsida > Sapindales > Rutaceae > Zanthoxylum > Zanthoxylum bungeanum. Next base: position 47,952 of record SKCR01005870.1, on the reverse strand, counting down.
GGCAATTAAATGCTTAAATATTGAAGAGAGCAAACTAAGCATATGATGAGGAAGGGAATGACTAGGGGAACAAACATGCATGAAACATGATAAAGGAATTTTTCCAGTGTGTGCACATTCGTGTAGCGTTTGTAAACGCGTTCGAACGGTAAACAGAATGCAAGCGTTCAAGTAGCGTTTGATAACGCGTTCGAACAATAAATAGAATGCAAGCATTCGAGTAGCATTTGATAACTCGTTCGAATGATAAATAGAATGTCCGTGTTCGTATAGCGTTTGATAACGCGTTCGAACGGGATGAGACCTGATGCATGATATAATAAAATGCATACTCGTTCGAGTAGCGTTCATAAATGCGTTCGAACTGTAAACAGAATACAAGCGTTCGAGTAGTGTTCTGATACACGTTCGAACGGAAATAAGGCTGAATGCATACATTCATGTAGCGCGTTATAAACGCGTTCGAACGAGATGAGACAGAATGCATATATTCGTGTAGTGTTTGGAAATGCGTTCGAATGAGATTGCCAAAAATGGCATCCGAAATGACACAAACATATATATGGATAAACAAATACACAATGTATGACCTCGTGTGCCCGATGGAACACGTTTCACATTCAATCGGGTGCACCTCATCCGGCGCGGCAAAACATCGTGGAAAAGGTAGCCTTTAGGCATTTCCCTCGAATAGAGGACCTTTAATCCACCCTAGTTAGCCCATGCGCACAAGAATGCAATGCATGCATAAATAAAGCAATGATATGCAAATGGTAAATGACATAATAAAAGACGCGGCAAGACATCGTGGCAAAGGTAGCATTCAGGCATTTCCCTCGAATAGAGGACCTGTAATCCACCCTAGTTAGCCCATGCGCATTATATTACAATGCATACAAATGAATGAGACAATAATGTGGACTTTCGTATATCCGATTAAACGTATCTCACATTCAATCAAACACACTTCGTCCGGCGTGGCAAAGTATTTTCGTAAAGGTAGCCTTTTGGACTTTTCTCCCCTCAAATTGAGAACCTTTAGACCAACATACTAAGCCAATGCGCATTACATCACAATGCATTGAAAGTAAAATGCAGAAAGTAATAGCATACTAATGATTAAATCATGATAAAAAAAATAAATAACATACTAGCAACCCAATAATGCTCGAATACAAGGTTGGATGAAACGAAATGTGTGAATCTCTCAAGCGGTACGTGACATTGTATCTCGAGTGCAAACCGCAATACCGTCCATTCGGATTCGGCTACAGAAATTACGTTCGGGTTTCCATCCGATATACCACAAGAAAGAACAATTTTCCATTAATCCAAGGACCACAACATATATCAACAAACGACTCTTATGCGAAAGAATTCCAATAAACAACAAAAAAAGATGAGAATAAATAAGAAGGGTGCCCTCAGGTCTAACCTCTTAGGTCGTCTCTCGAAAGTGCGTTACACGGCCGTCGGAAGGGTTGATGCTCCGTAACTCCTCCGGTTCACTGCTCTCATTTCGCTGCTTTACTGTTTTAAGCTATCGTTTCCCCCGTTTTGCTGCTGTTTTTACTCCATTTTGCTGCTGTTTTGCTATATTTTCTGGTCACTATTTTCACTATATTTTGGGACTATTTTTGGCGTTCTTTAAGGGGGTATTGGGCTGCTATTTTGTGGTCACTGCAGGGACTATTTTGGGCTGTGATTTTTGGTGGTAAAAATATGGTTTGGGTTTATGTTTTCGGTGAATGGAGGGCTGCGATTTGGGGACTATTTCGGTAAGGTAATGGGAAGGGTGTGTTTCGGTGATGTTATGGTGTAGTTTGGGGGTTTTGATGTGTGAGTATTCGGTTGCTAAAGAGAGGAGGAGAATAGGATTATTTGTTTGCTAGTTCTTTTGTCTTGGGCATGTATCTTAGGTTTATTTCTTTTGTGATTTTGCGAGAATGAGCTAGGGGTTCTAAGGTTGGATTTGTGTTTCTTTTATAGGCAAAGGCTAAGGTTCTCTTGTTTCAATAGGAATGGGATCAAGTAATTATGGGGGGAATATTTCTAATTAGTGTTTCACAAGGAAAATATCTAGTTAATTGGGGACAATATTTGGCTTAATTAGGAAGATCATATATTTGATTTATTTTGATTAGGTATGTGATTTTTTTAATTTAGGAGGGTGTGGGTGTTATTTTAATTTGTGACATGTTTTAAATGTTTTTATTATTTTGGTGGGTTTTGGTGGGCTAATTGGGCTTGGGCGTGAGGCTAGCAACAAAACCAGAAGAACCGACACTGTTCAAACACCGATTCAAACGCTACACGAACGCCTGCAATCTGCTTGACGTTCAAACGTGTTCACGAACGCAGCACGAAAAAAAACAGTGAACATGTGAATTGAATTCGATGACATACTTATTCTAAATTTACCCTTCCGACATTCGTTTCCCGCGACTTCCGAAACATAAAGAGTAGTGCCTCTGTACGAGACTCATCATCGGGACTTATATGCAAAATGCAATGCCTACAGTCGCCCCCACTTTGATGGGACTTGTGCATTGTGTGACAATGACAATCCTATCAAAGTTGTGCAATGCATTTTTACTTACATGGCTCGCCAGCTGCCACCTGACTTGCCTGCTGCTTTGAGCTGATTTGATGATGCAGTGGACCTCGATCATGGGACGCATCCCAATAACTGCAACCGAAAACGGGGGCCTCAACCCTGGGATGCATCCCAATACCGTTGATAATGTGGGTCACGACCCTGGGACGCATCCCCAAAACTGCTGATGATGTGGGTCACGACCATGGGACTCATCCTGAAAACTACTGATGATATGGGTCACGACCCTGGGACGCATTCCCAAAACTGCTGATGATGTGGGTCACGACCCTGGGACGCATCCCCAAAATTGCCGATGATATGGGTCACGACCCTGGGACTCATCCCCAAAATTGATACTGATATGGGTCACGACCCTGGGACGCATCCCCAAAACTACTGATGATGTGGGTCACAACCCTGGGACACATCCCCAAAAATGCCGATGATGTGGGTCACGACCCTGGGACTCATCCCCAAAACTACTGATGATATGGGTCACGACCCTGGGACGCATCCCCAAAACTGCTGATGATGTGGGTCACAACCCTGGGACACATCCCCAAAACTGACGATGATGTAGGTCACGACCCTGGGACTCATCCCCAAAACTGATGCTGATATGGGCCTCGCCCCTGGGACTTATCCCCAAACTGATACTGATGTGGGCATCGCCCCACAAACTGATGCGGATGTGGGCCTCGACCCCAAACTGATGCGGATGTGGTCCTCGACCCTGGGACTCATCCCCCAACTGATGCTGACATGGGCCTCGCCCCCAAACTGATGTTGATGTGGGGTGGGCCTCGACCCTAGGACTCATCCCCCAACTGATGCTGACATGGGCCTCACCCCCAAACAGATGTTGATGTGGGCCTCGCCCCCAAACTGATACTGATTCCTTCCTGAAACTGATGACACTGTACTGTTGCTGCTTCTGGTTGGCTTGCTTTTGCCGCTTTCTCTTTTTCTTCTTTGAAACCTGTTATTACAAAACAGAACAAACACAAAAGGAATGCAAATATGTTACTTGTATGCATGCATGCATGAATGAGTTTCCTACCCCGTTGGGTTAGGTCTTCTGTCAATTCCCTTGGTGACTGCTCGGTCTTCTTTCCCTCAGGCAAAATACTGCTTCAATCTATCCACGTTGATCGGCTCGGTGAACTCATTCCCTTCCAGATCTGACAGTCTCACTGCCCCATTTCCCATTACTTTCTGCATTATGTAGGGTCCTTCCCAGTTAGGTCTGAACTTTCCTCTTGAGTCTGTCGTCGACGGCCTCGACTACTTAAGTACCAAGTCACCATTTCTGATCTTAGTAGGACGCACCTTCTTGTTGAATACCCGAGCTAACCTCTTCTGGTATATCTGCATGTGATGCAAGGACTTCATCCTCTTTTCATCTAGTAGTGCTAACTGTTCAAATCTCTGTGCGGCCCATTCTTATTCAGGTAACTCTGTTTCTGCTAATACCCTCAAGGATTGTATCTCAACTTTCACTGGCAGTACTGCTTCCATTCCATAGACCAAAGAGTAAGGTGTGGCTCTTGTTGCTGTTCTTACTGATGTTATGTACCCCCACAGGGCATACGGTAGCTTGTTAGCCCAATCTTTGCAGTTCTCTTTCGTCTTGGCTAATATTTCTTTACCGTCTTATTGGCTGCCTCGACTGCCCCATTTGCCTGCGGTCGGTAAGGTGATGACTTGTGATTTCCTATCCCATATCTCTGTAGCATTGCCTTCGTTTCCCCTTGAAACTGAACTCCGTTATCTGTCACTACATGATGCGACATCCCATATCGACATACGATGTTCCGAGCTATGATCTTCGCCATCTGCTTTGTTGTGACGTTACGAAATGACTCGGCTTCCACCCATTTTGAGAAGTAGTTCATTGCCACTACTATGAAATGATGTCCATTCGATGCATTCGGTCGAATCTCCCCGATCATATCAATTCCCCATGCTGAGAAAGGCCATGGCTCTGATAGCTCGTGTAACTCTGTGTGAGGCAGATGGTTCAAATTACCGTGTGCTTGACAATCATGACAATTTTTTACCAGTTTTGCACAGTCTGTCTCCATGGTCAACCAGTAGAAGCCTTGTCTTACAATTTTGCGAGACAAGTTCAACCCATTCATGTGCGGTCCACATACCCCGGCATATACTTCTTCCATTGTCTTCTAAGCTTATTCTTTTCTCAAATACTTCAAACTGAACGCCATTTGTTTGTCTCTTGTACAATTCTCCTTTCAAAACCACATACTGAGAAGCTAACTTCTGAATAACTATTCTATCTTTTCTGCTTGCTTCTTCTGGGAGTTCTCCGTGTCCTAAATACCGTTGAATGTCATAGTACCAAGGTTTCCCATCATCGACATCCAATTCCAGAACTATTTCTATCTCATAAACAGGTCTGCTCGCTGTTGTGAGTACCATAGTCTCATCACTAACTTCTCTGGATTTTCCCAAGTTGTTGCAAGTGTAGCTAATGTGTCTGCCATCTGATTCTCTTTTCGCGGCAAATGCTGAAACTTACAATCGGGGATAACCTGTGCCAACTTTCTGAGGTGAAAAAGGTAAGGTTTCAACCGTTCTTCCTTCAGTTCCCATTCTCCATGCATCTGTCGGACTACCAACATTGAATCTCCGTAGACCTCCACGCTCTCAGCCTTCAAGGCTATCAATGCAGTCAATCCAAAAGCACATGCTTCATACTCGGCCATGTTGTTAGTTACTCCGAACGTCAACCTCTTCGCCATAGGCAAAGTCTCTCCTTCGGGAGTCACTATCACGATCCCAATTCCGGCTCCTTTGTAATTCACTGCTCCGTCGAAATACATCTTCCATCTTTGAACTGTTATTGCTTGGATTTCTTCATCCGGGAATTCAAACTTGTACTGATCCCCTTCAATAGGTTGCAATGCCAGGAACTCTGCTATAGCTCGCCCCTTGATTACTTTGGAGGTGAGATACTCAATGTCAAACTCTTTCAGGAACACTAACCATCTGCCCAATTTCCCCACTAGCGAAGGCACTGAATGTAGATACTTCAAGGGATTTTCTTTGGCTACCACCTGGATCTTGTAAGACTGGAAGTAATGCCGCAGTTTTCGGGACGTCCATACCACTGCCAAACAGATCTTCTCTACTTCCTGATAACGGGCCTCGTACGGAAGCATCTTCTTATTGAGATAGTAGACTGCATGTTCTACCCCTGTCTCATCTGCCTGTACCATCATGGCCCCCAGTGCTTATGATTCTATGGCCAAATACAATATCAAGGGTCTGCCTGGTCTCGGAGGTTTCAGTACATGAGGCTTTACCAAGTAATCTCTGATCTTGTCGAAGGCTGCTTGACATTGCTCATTCCATTTCACTGGTTGGTCTTTTCTCAGCAGTTTGAAGATAGGCTCACATACTGATGTCAATTTGGCGATGAACCAAGTGATGACTGAATTTCCCGAGGAATGCTCTGACTTCTTCTTTGTCTTCGGTGCTGGCATCTCAGTAATTGCTTTGATCTTCTCAGAGTCTACCTCTATTCCTCCATTTCCAACTGTATGTCCCAGCAACTTTCCTGATGTTACCCCAAACACACATTTTTTGGTATTCAGCCGCAAGTTGTATTTGTCAACCCTCTGAAGGAACTTCTCCGGTGCTTCTATATGCCCAATTCTTGTCTCTGATTTCACCATCATATCATCCACATATACTTCAATTTCTTTGTGCATCAAGTCGTGGAATAGTGTAGTGGCCATCCGTTGATAAGTAGCTCCTGCATTCTTGAGCCCAATCGGCGTTACCTTGTAACAATATGTGCCCCACTCGGTGACAAAGGCAGTCTTGTGCTTGTCTTCTTCAGCCATGAGAACCTGATTGTATCATGAAAACCCATCTTCCCGTCTTTCTTTGGCACCGGCACAATATTCGCCAACCACTCAGGATACTTCACCACTTTCAGGAATCCCACATCTATCTGTTTCTTGACTTATTCTTTGACTTTCTCGGCCCACTCAGGTCTCATCCGTCGAAGTTTCTGTTTCACCGGCTTTATATTTGGATAAGTTGGTATGGCATGTTGGGTGATGCTTATGTCTACTCTAGGCATGTCTTCATAAGACCAAGCAAACACTTTGGCATATTTGGCTAATACTTTTTCTAATTTTTCCCGCTCCTCAGAGGTAACCTCACTTGCAATTAGAATTTCCTTGGGGCTCTCTGGCGTACCAAGGTTGAATGCATTTGTTCTGGTGGAACTGATATCAAATATACTCAAGTCATACAAATTGAAAGGGAGAGACTCAGACGAGTAATCAAAATGATTGTCTTTATTGCTAGCAGATGCATGAATACATTCAAATAAATCAGAGAGATAAACATCTTCATCATTCACAGATGCTTCATCTCCCACAGTTGGTTCTTCCTCCCTTTCCTCGAGGGTCAGGCCCTCTAACTTCATCAGCTCTTCTTCCCATTTCTCTTCTTCTTTATTCACAATTTCTAATGCCAATGACTTCTCACTTATCACCTCCTGAAAGATCTAAAACCCGGGCACCACAATCCCATTGACTTCTACCGGTTTAGGTTCTCCCTGATATCTCGTTGCCTTCACAAAGCATTCCATCAGCTTCAACCCTTTCTTCCTGGCTTTGGGCTTATCCTCTTCAGACATGTATCCCAACCATTTCCGGGTATTCTGCCCCTTAAAGTTTGGCAATGTCGAACCTTTACCCGGCTCGAACTTCATAATCTCTATGATCCTAGCTACCTTAGGATCCACCCACTCCTCAAAAGTTTCCGATACCTGGAACCTCGTGAAAGGCTGTATCTCTAAAACAACCACAACATTATCTACTTCAGCTCGGATGGTGAAAATCTCTCCCCCGTACGGGAACTTAATAACCTGATGCAGAGTGGAGGGCACGCCCCCAAGCTTGTGAAACCACGGCCTTCCCAATAACAAAGCAAAAGTGGCCGGGATGTCCAGCACTATAAACTCAACTTCATCTTCAATTAGGCCCACTTTGACTACTGCGGCAAAGGTACCATCAACTCCTCACTTGCTATCATCATAAGCTTTGATGGTCATAATGGAGGGATCTAGATATGTTGCCTTCATACCCAGCTTCACCAAAATCTTCAATGGACACACATTGATGGATGAGCCATCATCTACCATCACACAAGATGTCTTCTTGCCCTTCACTTCAGCTCTGATGAATAAAGGTTTATTATGGTTCCTTCCCTCAGCCGGGAGTTCCTCCTTAGAAAAGGTTATTATCTGCAAAGCTTCCTTTTGCACTAATCCGACAAACATCACGGGGTTGGCATCCTCCGTCACCACTATCTTGCTCAAGGCCTCAACCATGGCCCGCCTGTGCTCCTAAGACGAACACAACAATTCCCATATGCTAACATGTGCCCGTGTCTTCCTCAACTGACGTAACACTACATCCTCATCAGCATTCTCTACATTTTCAGACACTTCTCTGCCTTCCGTTAACACTTCCTTACCTTCTCAACTGTATCACTGTAGAAATGCTGATACGTGTCATTCCTCTTACCACCCTTCATCACTACTGGAGAAATCTTCCCAGAAATTCTTCCCCTGTTCTGTTTCATCCTCGCTACTGCTATCCCAAATTCCCAGGCAGAAGGCTTGGTAGTCAAAGGATTTGAGGACAAGGCTTTCGGGTAGGCCAGAATTTATCATATAGGTTGGTGGTGGGACAGAGTGGTAATTCGGCAGGGGGTTTGTGTGTGTTAGGCTATTCTGTTTCAGGGTTGGGTATTTTTTGGGAGTCTATAAGGTCTTGGATTCATGGCGGAGGCGGGCACAATTGTCAGTGTCATGGTCCTTCTGTTGGTGGAAATGACAATACTGGTTCAGGTTGAGATGCGGTGGTGGAGGGTGTGGAAGTGGTTTGGTTTCTAAGGGTTTCAGAAGTCCCTGTCTCTTTAATTTCTCCAGTACCTTAGACAAAGGTCTACCCAGGTTGGAGAAATGCTGGTTCCGGATAGCAGCAATCTCAGCAGCAACAGGCTTGGTACCTAATGGTCCCCCAATGGGCCTCCTATTTAGGCTATATAACTTTCTGTTCTCAACTTCTTCTTCCTCAATATCCATCACAGTCTCCCTCAACTGTCGAAAATCAATAATCATGGAAGTCATTCTCCTCAGCTTTCCATAAATCGAGGGCTTAGTACCCTTGATAATCATCTTTATCTGGTCCTTCTCTGAGGGCCGAGTCTGCATTTTCAAAAGCTGGCTCCTCCAACGGTCTACATATTCCTTGAAGCTTTCTTCTGGCTTCTGCTTGGTGTTTTCTAAGTCCCAGAGTGACAAGTCGATCTCCAGATCTGTGATGTACTGTTTCAAAAAGGCCTATGCCAATTCCCTCCAATCCTCCTTGATCAGCCTCTCCAGGTTGTGATACCATACCACAGGTGCCCCCTCGAGTGACATCCCAAACATTTTCTGAACCTGACGCTTGGATAAACCCACTGAACTCATAACTGAAACATACTGATGGAGATGGACCCTCGGATCCTCATTCCCGTTGAACCTGGCCATATCTGGCATCTTGAATTGAGCATGCAACTGTTCTTCAAAGGTCATTGCCTCATAATCTAGCAGGTCTTCATGTTGCCCCTCATCTTACGGGTAACCGACTCTACCTGATCTTGGAGTTTCTGTAGTTCAGCTTGAGACCCTGCCACTTTCCCCGCAGCATATTCAGCCATATCAAAACCCGAATATCATCATTCAATCAAGTCGGAGGGTCTTCACACCTATCATTCTCAGAGTTTCCCCCAGCACGGGGCACAACCATATTGGCCATAACAGCAGTCAGGGCTTGCAACTGTTCAGTAACCTTGGTGAGATTGGTTTCCAACTGATCCATACGGGATGTTTCATTCTCTGATTCGCTCATGTTTGTTATTGGCCTTTTAACAAGTCTTCCATTTTCCCTAACCCAACGGATATCTATGATGGCTCTTAAGACACAAGAGAGTTAACATGATGTGTGTATGTATGAGATGCATGAGATACGTGCGATGTATGGAACATATAATTTGGCCTATTGTCATTTTAAAGCTTCAATCATATTATTGCATGGTGCAATATTGTCCCAGTTGAAAAGGCCCAACAGGTTTACACCTTTGCAATAACGTGGTTAAATAACTTCAAATGATAAAGAGCCCAAACACAGGATGGCCCATCGGCATTTTAGAAACTTTTAGCCCAATTGTCATAGGATACGAACTCGTCCCAGTTTAAATGGCCCAATAAGTTCGCATTTCTGACAAGGAGTCTAACTCAGTCCAAATGATGATGGTGTTGGAGTTCTACGGTCCTGAGGATCGATTATAAAGCAAGAAACATGTGCGAATACAATCAAAGGAAGTTACAGAATACTCACAATGATCGGTTGAGCGACGCGGTGGACAACAAAAACATTTTTTGCCTCCTCCATGCTCACTGCAGTGCACTGAAAACAACCCACTGTTTTGGCTCTCCAAAATCGGTCCAAGCTCCAAGCTTCTCGAATGGTATCCAAAGCCCACGGGTAGGTTTCCCTATCACCTTCGCGTGACTCCGATAGCGTGCTAGCACTCGATACGTTTTGCCGCAAAAATCACCTTGCTTCTCCTCCATTTTCACGGTCAAACCAGTAAGTTTTTGAGAAGAAAAATGGCATGTTGGCCGAGAGAGAAGAAGAGGATTTTTGGCTCCAATTTCGTGAACCAAAGAGAGAGAAAGGAAATGTGTATTAGTTAATTGATTTCTAAAATCAATTCAACATATACCAAATCATAAAATAATAATATATGTCAATCAAGCTTTCAATAAGCTTTCCAACCACTTCCATCAACTATTCACATCACTCAATCAATCAAGTGACAAGTTGTCACATCACTCAAAGTGACTAATGATTTGAAGCTTGATGTGACTAGCGATTTGACGCTTGATATGACTTGCGTGCCGCACTCGAATTCAAAATGCGAATGCGCTCGCAAACACTCCCGGGCTCGGGTTCGCTAATTTGAAATTAACGAATTTGCCGTTGCGACGTAATTAAATGATTATGCCTAGAGAAATCACTATTCACATCGCTAACAAATTAATTCTAAATTAACTCGTTCGCCCGAATTAAAATCTAATTTTAATTCCGCGTGGAAATCCAATTTCGTTTAATATATCGAATATATTAATTTTATCGATTAATTCCAAATTAATCGTTATCTCTCTTTTAATGATATTTTATCACAGATAAAATATCTCCGTAATTAATCCTAGATTAATTTTCTCTCTCATATAATTAATCCCAGATTAATTAAAATGCGAGTCATACATCATCGGTGAATCTTCGGGAAGCGACCCATGAGATCCCCAGATATTTTGGTAGTAATTCGGTCGTCGGACTATCCGAACACGTAAGTACATAGTATTGCATTTGTACCGATTTACAAGACAAGGTTGGCTTCTAGCAAAGCGCCATGCCTACCCAATTCTCCAGAAATATCCTTACAGGAATAAGGTGATCTATATCAGGCGTAGTATACGTAGTATTGCGTATTTCGATCCAGTATCGAATGTCACGTGCTAGGCCTGGAGCTGGAATTGTGTCTGCCCCGTACGAAGCACATATCGGATCTCTGGTAACTTGTCTCTATATCGGATAAACATGACCTTGTCATTTTATCCCGATGACTGCAGTACATAGGAGAACCAGTACCGTATCCTGCGTGACCATCATCTCCATTATGACTGGAGTGATACTTCCGTCTTGACATCACACCCAACACACTACGATTTTCAATATACCCAGCAAAGGCGTACACAGAACCTGTTAAAGCCCTGGACGACCAAAACCAAAGTATATTGATTTCGGACTTCCATAGACACATAGTCATACTACCAATGGAATTCCGAGGGGGCTATCCAGAGCGAAGCTGTTTCCCGTACCATCGGTAAACACAACCTCCTATTACACTTGCATGAGTATCATATACCCAAATATATGAGAACTATGTCGTTGTGCCCTCACAACGTCCACAAGTGTAATACTAGTCTTTTACGCATTATCGATGTCCAATCTCGATAATACTCTGACTAGGGATATTTAATGATTTATCCTTCGTGGATTGATATTGTCTCATATCATCTCAATCCAGGAACAAATCATAAGGACCTCCTATCATTTATACATCTTGGTGATCTAATCACAAATGATAAGAGAGCAATTTCCTTTGTCACATAGTTAATTTGTACAACAACACCATGATCTGTACAAATAGTGACGTTATGGGTCATAACTGTCCAAAAATCTCCCACTTGGCCTATAGCCAGTCACTCGAGTGTCTTACACCCGAACTATGTACGGTTGGCTCAAATTACTGAAAGGCTTTCGTCAGTGGATTTTCTTGATTATCATCTGATGCGATTTATTCGATCATCACATCGCCACGATGTATGATCCGAACGAATCAGATTAATAGTCGTAGTATATATCTGGATCGTTGATGAGACCATTAATTCTTTAGCCTGTACTGTAGCCTACCTCAGCTCCTAATAGAACTATATCTAATCTAATTAGATTTATTATCGACCCAAATGGCTTCTATTGCTGCCTCAGCTGCAGCAATAACCCGCATTTGTTGTTTATTCGTTAACAGTATCTTGTTTGGAAGATTTCCAGCTCATTGTTCCGTTATTCAAACTGTATTGTACCGTTTGCGACTTATAGTCATTTTTATCGGTTTAGGAAACTTGCAGTAGTGATCCTAGTCACTTCAAGTTTTCCATCTCCATAGTAAAAGACAACATCCTTAGTTCTCTAAGAAACTAACGGATGTTCTTAATATCAATCCAGTGAATATCACTTGGATTGGCCTGTTTGTGAATTCATATGCTCAAAGCGTATGAGACACGAGGTCGCGTACATTTTTCAATGTACGAGTTCTCGGAGAGTTTTAACAACTTTAAATCTATCCCAGTAGATCTTTATTCCTAGAATAAAGGTTGTTTCTCCCAAGAATTCTACAAAGATATTTTCTCGAAAGCCAAGCTTTCGCCGATTGTATTATGGAAATATCATTTCCAATAAATGACATATTATCATTATTTAGGACATTATTGTCAGTGCGCTCCCACTAACCCTCTTATATACACAAGAATCATTTTCATTTTGAATTAAATCATAAACTATTATGATTACATCAAAACGAAAATTCCAAGAATGTAATGCTTGCTTCAATCCAAACATGGATCGAATAACCTGCAAACCTTGTTTGCTAGTTTGTGTACGACAAAACCTTACAGGATGTTGTAAACATCCTCCAAAAGGTTTCCTTTTAAGGAAAGCGATTTTTCCGTTCAGCTGCCATATTTCATAAATGAAACATGCAGCATCAGCAAACATTATCCAAATGGATTTATCAATGGCAACAAGAAAAATGTTGAATCGAAATCAACATAATGTTGATAACGATACCTTTCCGCTAAAAGCCTAGCTTTATACGTTGGTATGTTGCCATCCATGAATGTCTTCCTTGAAGACTTATAAAGTAACAATAGGCACAATGCCTTGCGGTACAACAACTAGTGTCTAAACATAGTTGATTTACATGGAATCCATTTCGGATTCATGGCACTTTGCCATAATAGGGAGTCGATACCTTGTATCACTTCCTCATACGTAGTCAGTTGGTATACCTTAAAAGATTGACATCTTTATGAGGTGAGATCAAAAACCTATACCCCAGGTTGTTTTCTAACTCTCTCCGACTTACGTGGTTCTTGTGTATTCGAAGATTACTGGTATAGTTTCATCCTTGATGAACTATTTGTGTTCCATTAGGATTCGGTGCCTGGAATAGTATTACTCCGATTTTCATCGAGTTTTACTATCCTCCCACTTACCACTGCATATAGGTATTCCTCTTAGGAAAACCACATGGTGAGCAACAATCGCATTGTTCTCTTGTGAGTTGTTTAAGTACTATACTTTGGTTTCCCTAGGATAACCAACAACTTAGGCACTTATTCGATTTGGGTTTTAGTTTGGTATCATCCAAACATATGCCTAGCATTCCCAAATCTTTATAAATGAGAAAACCTGGTTTCTTCCTATTTATATCTAATATGAAGTCTGTCTAACAGATTTTATGGAACCTTATTCAAAATAAGTTCTGCATTTTTTATACGTATCTGTTGAATGAAATGGTAGCTCAGAGCGACTCATGATTAATCTTATCATGTCCAACAAAATTCGGTTTCTCTGTTCGGACACACCGTCAGGATGACGTGTTCCGGGAGGAGTCCTCATTGAAAGAATAATATACTCTTTCAAGTATATGAGAAACTTATTGCTTAAGTATTTTCATCATGGTCTAACCGTGATGGTTTTATACTTTAGCCGATCTGTTTGTCTATTTCGTGTCGAAACTCTAAAAGTTTCAGATATGCGTTTCAAAAGAAACACATAACCATAACGCGATGCCACATCCGTAAAGGTCACGAAATATTCATATCCACCTCTAGCCTAGCTAGACATGGGCCCACTAGCTTCACTATGAACTAGGGCTAACAGATCGGTGGCACTTACACTTTTACCAAGTAAATAGTGTTTTAGGCACTTTGCCCAATAAACTAGATTCGTAAACTTTATTTGAATAGAATCAAATATGTCCTAGTACCCACTCTTCGAAAGTGTGGATATACGATTCTTGTTTAATTGTGTCCCAGACAACAATGCCACATTTAAGTTTCTTCTGATCAAATCAGTTTGAGCTATTTGTTTGTCATGTTAAATGTTTGAGATTTATTTATATTCAAAATATAAATTCTGTTAATTCACATCTAATGTGTTTATCTCAATATCATCTTTATATAATGAAACACTTTAGTGTTTTAGAATATAAAGGTAAATCCGCAATGGATTATACACTAATATAGAGATAATATTTCTAGTCAAACTAATTACATTATAACAGTTTCCAAATTTAGGTACACACCCGAAGGGTAGTTCCTAAACTTAGGTATCTACGGTTGAAACAGAGACTTTCATCCCGTTTCCGATTCGCAGATTAATCTCAATTGAAGTCAGTATCCTGCTCATAGCAGATTCTGAACACCAGCACATATATTTATGTATCACACTAAGTATTTAAATCCAATTTCAATACTAGTAGTGAACATAGTTATGACAAACACATTTGAAGTCAGAGCCTTGCTCGTCTTCAGTTCCTTCATGTCTGCTTTGTCCAAATGGCAGTCACGCTTCCGTGATCCCGTTTGCCACATTTTAGGTAGACATTTTAGGATATTTCCTTTATCTTCCCAGAAGATTATAAGCCTTCGGCCTAGCCTTGGTCTTCCGGAATGTCGAAATAAGATGCGTCTTGCGCTACTTTCCTTATTGCAAACTTTGACTTTGTCTCCTTGAGAATAGTCATTAACTCTCCATGAGTTTTGTATTGCAATTTATTACTTCTAAAATCTAAGCATAGATTTTTGAAGATCCTTCAATTTCATTATCATACTTTAAGGATCTAATCCTTAGTTCTGATTAAGAAATTAAGGAATCTACTCGGCAAGATTATCGGATTAAGCACTAAAGTTATCATCACATAAATCTTCCAAAGATTATGCTCTACTATTTGCTTAACTCCGGGCTTAGGCCTAATATGTTATTTTATCAAATAAAGTAGCTTATTAGTTTCCAGGACCATCCTGAAATTTTATTCCCAATTTGAAAATTAAATCATTTAAATACATTTTCCCTTGGATTATGTTTTAAATGCTAATCTTTCAATTTTATCTTGATTTCAATAGTCCAACTATTTATTCAACGATTTCGGTACTATTCATTATAATGATTACTATAGTCCAACTATTTAATCAACTATAATTTAAATTGTTTGAATATAGTCCAACTGTTAATTAAAACAACGATTTAAATATTAGTCCAACTAACATTTAATTTATTTGAGGATTGATGTTTGTTTTGAGCGTGTATGCCAAGTAATTAAACAAATATTGCAAATTCAATTCTTGCCTCCCACTATTTTTCGGCGAGCCTCTAACCCTCTGTCGAGTACTCAGGAAACCGTGTTTCCCAGTGGGCTAGGATCCCGTTAAATGTCACACAATCTTGACTTTGGCCAACAAATTGTATGATAATTAACTAGGTAGATCTCTAAGATCAATTGGATCCCATCCAATTCCTAGATCCAGTAGGGGGACATCCAAGTCCGAAACATATATCTTATATATGCCAATATATCCAATATATTACCTAACCTTTTTCCTCTGAACCAACTAAGCCTTGGCTTTGGCACAACAAACTTAGTTATCCCAGTTAAGCGGAACCCATTGACCATGGAAAGCTTCGTAACCAATGTCGATGGACAAGAAGTGGTCTTGACTTTGGCCAACAAACCACAACTTGGACAAGACACCAATATGGAACAAAGCCTTCGTGATTCAAACACATCCTCGACGGACAAAGGTCTTGACTTTGGCCAACAAACCAATGCCAGTCTTAGATCTTGAGTAAGAATCACTCAATGGAAGGAAAAACGCTTAATATTTTGTGAGGGTTTTTCGCGTGCAAATTGGCAACCAATTTATTATCTTTGTTAAGGTCTCATCATCATACACCCTTAAACATTCATTCTAAACACATAATAAGGCGCGTAAATAAATAAATAATAATAATGATATGCGGATGGGTACTTTACACATTGATCCTAGATCAATTCTCTCTCTTTCCTCTCTCCCGCTAGCACATGTATTACTTCTACCCTTTACATTACAGTTCTAAAGAAACCTCATTTACATTGAGGGGAATAGGTGAGAAGAGAGGTACACAGAGTTGAGAGGTAATAGGCTGGACACGCAGGTCCAATTAATAAATTCTAAATTTATTACAACAATTTCTAAAATTGCCCCACCCATCTAATACATCTGATATACATTATTCATACATCGCAACCATGTATTCACACAAGCATGTTATCAATCAATCTAATCAAATTAATTAATCTGATATTTAATGACCATCCAATGTTCAAACAACGATTTGATTTTGCGCGAGTCAAACTCGTTTTGCGAATAAGTACTCAAAGTATGAATTCTTGAATTAAATTAAACTACATAATTAAATCCAATTCAATTTGTATTTAATACTAATTCACTATTTAATTCCAAATTAAATATTACATTTTATTAATAAACCTTTACGACTTAAATTCCAAATTTAATCGTTACGGGTCTCAAAGCCCGATTAACGTCCAACGTTAATTTAATTAAAGTCTAATGGGCTTTTAATTAATTTCTTTAAGGCGTGGACTTTTGGTCAACTTGGGTAAAACCCAATAACCAAAGCCCAATCCGGGAATAACCATATACGCCTAGAAATCAATTTAGGCTCATTAGGCCCAATTAAATAATTAAAGGTCCATTAGTCGCATTTGGGCTTTATGGAAGCGGTTTTAGGCCCAATTGGATCCAACCAATTTAGCCTAAACCTAACTAGGTACAACCAAGCCCAATTAGCCCATTTACAACAATACAAGCCCAAATTCAATTTAAACCCATTTAATTAAACACAAAAAATTCCAAATTTCATATTTAATTAAACTAAAGTGTATAGAATAATTAATTACATAAATCAATATTTCCAAATCATCAATTTACACAACTAGTCATGCTCAATTGCATCAATTAGTGTCCAACACATTTTGATCAAAAAATCAAACCCAATCATGCTTATCAACTCTCGGCAATTGTGGGGAATTATATGTCCAATTTAAATTCAATCCAATTAAATTCAATTCAACATTAAATCAATATTCTCAACATGAATCCAACTCATCCAATGAATCAAAATCAAAAAATCCCAAGACAAATAGGGCATAGTGTATTCGGCCAAGCCTCAACAATTTGGGGAAAATTGATCCAATCCAATTTTCTTGAAATTGATCCAATCAATCTTCAAATAAACATCAATTAAGCACTCTTAATCAAACAATTCAACCAAATCATGCTCAAAATCAATTTACCCAATTTTAAACCCTAAATCAAATTTCATGCTTTTACTCCGCTCTGATACCATTGTTGGAGATCTACGGTCCCGAGGATCGATTATAAAGCAAGAAACATGTGTGAATACAATCAAAGGAAGTTGCGGAATACTCACAATGATCGGTTGAGCGACGCGGTGGACAACAAAAACATTTGCTGCCTCCTCCATGCTCACGGCAGTGCACTGAAAACAGCCCACTGTTTTGGCTCTCCAAAATCGGTCCAAGCTCCAAGCTTCTCGAATGGTATTCAAAGCCGACGGGTGGGTTTCCCTATCACCTTCGCGTGACTCCGATAGCCTGCTAGCACTCGGTAATTTTTGCCGCAAAAATCACCTTGCTTCTCCTCCATTTTCACGGTCAAACCAGTAAGTTTTTTAGAAGAAAAATGGCATGTTGGTCGAGAGAGAAGAAGAGGATTTTTGGCTCCAATTTCGTGAACCAAAGAGAGAGAAAGGAAATGTGTATTAGTTAATTGATTTCTAAAATCAATTCAACATATACCAAATCATAAAATAATAATATATGTCAATCAAGCTTTGGATTTTTTTATTTTCATTCATTGGATGAGTTGGAAATAAATTGGGAATGTTGATTTAAAGCTTGATTGACATATATTATTATTTATGATTTGGTATATGTTGAATTGATTTCTAAAATCAATTCAACATATACGAAATCATAAAACAATAATATATGTCAATCATTCTTTCAAAAAACTTTCCAACCACTTCCATCAACTATTCACATCACTCAATCAATCAAGTGACAAGTTGTCACATCACTCAAAGTGACTAATGATTTGATGTTTGATGTGACTAGCGATTTGACGCTTGATGTGACTTGTGTGCCGCACTCGAATTCGAAATGCGAATGCGCTCGCAAACACTCTTGGGCTCGGGTTCGCTAATTCCAAATTAACGAATTTTCCGTTGTGACGTAATTAAATGATTATGCCTAACGAAATCACTATTCACATCGCAACCGAATTAATTCTAAATTAACTCGTTCGCCCGAATTAAAATCTAATTTTAATTCCACGTCGAAATCCAATTTCATTTAATATATCGAATATATTAATTTTATCGATTAATTCCAAATTAATCGTTATCTCTCTTTTAATGATATTTTATCCCTGATAAAATATCTCTGTAATTAATCCCAGATTAATTAAAGTGTGAGTCATACGTCATCGGTGAATCTTCGGGAAGCGACCCATGAGATCCGCGGATATGTTGGTAGTAAATTCAGTCGTCGGACTATCCGAACACGTAAGTACCAAGTACTACATTTGTACCGATTTACAAGACAAGGTTGGCTTCTAGCAAAGCGCCATGCCTACCAAATTCTCCAGAAATATCCTTACAGAAATAAGGTGATCTATATCAGGCATAGTATACATAGTATTGCGTATTTCGATCCAGTATCGAATGTCACGTGCTAGGCCTGAGGCTGGAATTGTGTCTGCCCCGTACGAAGCACATATCGGATCTCTGGTAACTAGTCTCTATATCAGATAAACATGACCTTGTCGTTTTATCCCGATGACTGCAGTACATAAGAGAACCAGTACCGTATCCTACGTTACCATCATCTCCATTATGACTGGAGTCATACTTCCATCTTGACATCACACCCAACACACTACGATTCTCAATATACCCAGCAGAGGCGTACATAGAACCTGTTAAAGCCCTGGACGACCAAAACCAAAGTATATTGATTGTCGTAAGTATTAGCGATGCAAGTCTCAGGTTAAGACCAAATACACCTACCCTGATTTCGGACTTCCATAGACACATAGTCATACTACCAATGGAATTCCGAGGGGGCTATCCAGAGCGAAGCTGTTTCCCGTACCATCGGTAAACACAACCTCCTATTACACTTGCATGAATATCCTATACCCAAATATATGAGAACTATGCCATTGTGCCCTTACAATGCGCACAAGTGTAATACTAGTCTTTTACGCATTATCGATGTCCAATCTCGATAATACTCTAAACAGGGATATTTAATGATTTATCCTTCATGGATTGATATTGTCTCATATCATCTCAATCCAGGAACTAATCATAGAGACCTCTATCATTTATACATCTAGGTGATCTAATCACAAATGATAAGAGCGCAATCTCCTTGTCACATAGTTAATTTGTACAATAACACCATGATCTGTACAAATAGTGATGCTATGGGTCATAGCGCTAAGTACAAGCATAAAGAAACAATTCAAGCATAAAGCAATAATTTCTACATAGTGGCCTATCGACATTTCAGAAGCTTTTGGCCCAATTGTCATAGGATATGAACTCGTCCCAGTTTAAATGGCCCAACAAGTTCGCATTTCTGACAAGAAGTCCAACTGCATCCAAATGAGGATGGTCCACAAGCATAAGGAAATAGTTGCTATAGGTCATACAACTCCGGTCTACGTGTGGGTTTGCGGAAGTGTGGATAAAGACTCTCGCTAGCGAAAGATTGCCCACAACTACGTCTCCCCACTCAAGGGTTCGAGCAACCAAGTGAGCACACATTTTTTATACCTTATTGTAGGCACTGCATTTTGCCTATAAGTCCCGATGATGAGTCTCGTATGGAAGCACTACTCTTTAGGTTGCGAAAGTCGCGGGAAACAAATGTCGTAAGTGGAAATTCAGAACAAGTATGTCATCGGATTCAATTCACATGTTCACTGCTTTCGTTTGTGCTGCATTTGTGAACACGTTCGAACGTCAAATAGATTGCGGGCGTTCGTGTAGCGTTCAAATCAGCGTTCGAACGGTGTCTGTATTTCTGGTTTTGTTGCTAGCCTCACGCCTAAGCCCATTTAGCCCACAAAAACCCACCCAAAAATAATTAAAACATTTAAAACACATGTCACAAATTAAAATAATATCCTCCCTAAATTAAATAATTCACATACCTAAATTAAACAATCAAATATATCACATTCCCAATCAAACCAAATCTCTTCCCTAACTTAAAAAGATTTTTCCTTGTGAAATACTCCCCCAATAATTACACAAATCCCATTCCTATTCAAACAAGAGAAACCCTAGCCTTTTCCTATAAAAGAAACACATATCCAACCTTAGAACCCCTAGCTCATTCTCACAAAAACACAAAAGAAATAATCTTAGCATTCACACCCAAGGCAAAAAAAAGGAAGAATCAAATAATTCTCTTCTCCTCTCCCTGCAATAGCCGAATACTCATCCCTCAAGACCCCCTCCATTGCCGCATAACTCACCCCATTTACCTCACCGAAACAGTCCCCAGACCACGCCATAACACCACCGAAAATCACACCCAAACAGCAGCCCAATACACCAAAAACAGCAACCGAATATGGAAAATAGTGACCAGAAAATACAGTGAAAATAGCAGCAAAACGGAGTGAAAACAGTAGCCCCAAGCAGCGAAATAGAGAAAGGAAGCAGTGGACCAGTGAATCGGAGGAGTTGCGGAACATCAACCCTTCCGACGGCCGTGTAACACACTTTCGAGAGACGACCTAAGAGGTTAGACCTGAGGGCACCCTTCTTATTTATTCTCATCTTTTTTGTTGTTTATTAGAATCCTTCGCATGAGAGTTGTTTATTGATATACGTTGTGGTCCTTGGATGAATGGAATATGTGTTCTCTCTTGTGGTATATCGGATGGAAACCCGGACGTAAATTCCGTAGCCGATCTGAATGGACGGTATTGCGGTTTTCACTCGGGATACAATACCACGTATCACTTGAGAGATTCACAAAATTTGTTTCATCCAATCTTGTATTCGAGCATGATTGGGTTGCTAGCATGTTATTTATCTTTTAAGCATGATTTAGTCGTTAGTATGCTTGCTTTCTGCATGTTGCTTACTTAAGCATGATGATAAGTGCGCATGGGCTAACTAGGGTGGATTAAAGGTCCTCTATTCGAGGACATGCCTAAAAGGCTACCTTCTCCACGATATTCTGCCGCGACGGACGGAGTTTGTTTAGATGTGAGATGTTTATCGAGCATCGAGGTCTTATATTATTGTTGTCTTTATTTTATATGCATGGTAAACTAATGTGCATGGGCTAACTAGGGTGGATTTAAAGGTCCTCTATTCGAGGGAAATGACTGAATGGCTACCTTTACCCGTGTTTTGCCGCACATTTTATTATGTCATTTGTTGGAAAAAATAACCAAGCCCCAAGATCAACAAGAACAAGCAAAAATATATAAATACATGAATGAATAAATTGAAGTATGGCGGAATCATACTCACAATACTTGAAAATGGATGCTTAGATGATGCGAAAACTCCTCCCTTGTGCAGTGAAGCTCTCGGCCAAGAAGAAAGAGGGACTCCAAGTCGAGTTTGATCCTTCCAAGCTCAAGGATTAGCTTCCCATATCACCTATGTATGATCCCTTGAAGGTGCTAGCCTTTGTTGTGATTTTGAATGCACAACTTCTTCAAATCTTGCCACAAAAATTGAAGAAAGGAGAGCCAAAAACTGCTTGCAAGTTTCGGCAATGTGAGAGAGAAAAGTTGAATGATTTTTGTTACAAAAATCAATTTATATTTATGCCATAATATTTATTAAATTAATAATAAACTTATGACACAAATCATGCAATGGCTTAGAGTGTCAAACACTCAATTTCCATGCAAAACCATTGAGTGCATTGTACACTATCTCCATGCAATGCATTAGAATTAAATAATGCATAATTGACATGTGTCATGTGGGCCCCACACGTTTCCAAATGAAAGTGGGCCCACGTGCACTCACGCGTTCGGGTTCGATATTTCCGAAATACCGAACTTACGTCGCGACGTTAATTAAATCGAATTTAAATAAATAATTGCGCCTAGCGAAATTATTATTTACGTCGCTAACGAATTAATTCTAAATTAACTCGTTTGCCCGAATTAAAATCTAATTTTAATTTCGCGTCGAAATCGAATTTCGATTATATCGAATATAATAATTTTACGATTAATTCCAAATTAATCGTTCTCTCTCTATGTATAGTACTTTATCCAAGATAAAGTCTCTCCGTAATTAATCCAAGATTAATCGAGTTTGAATCATACGTCATTGGTGAATCTTCGGGAAGCGACCCAAGAGATCTCTGGATATGTTGGCAGTAAATACGGCCGTCAGATTATCTGAATACGTACGTACCAAGTACTACGTTTTTACCGATTTACAAGACAAGGTTAGCCTCTAGCAAAACGCCATGCCTACCCAATTCTCCAGAAATATTCTTATTGGAATATAAGATCTATAACAGGCGTAGTATACCGTAGTATAGTGTATATCGAACCAGTATCGGATGATCACATGTAAGGCCTGGGGCTGGAGATGTGTCTGCCCCGTACGATACACATATCGGACATCAAGCAACCAGTCTCTTTGAATCGGATAATCCTGACCTAGTCATATTATCCCGATGGTTGCAACCATTATAGAGTACTAGTTCTGTATCCCTCGCGATCATCATCTCCATATGTCTGAAGTGATACTTCCATCTTGACATCACACCCAATACACTACGATTCTCGATAAATCCAGAAGAGGTGTACACAGAACCCGTTAAAGCCCTGGACCACCAAAACTAAAGTTTACCGATTGTCGTAAGTACTAGCGATGCAAGTCTCAGGTTAAGATCATATGCACCTACCCTGAAGCGGACTCCCATAGACACGCAGACATACTACCAATGGGATTCCGCGGGGTCTATCCAGAGCGAAGCTGTTTTCCGTACCATCGGTAAAACACAACCTCCTACCGCACTTGCATAAGTATCCTATACTTAAATATATGAGAACTATGCCGTTGTGCCCTCACAACATGCACAAGTGCAGTACTAGTCTATTCCGCATTATCGATGTCCAATCTCGATAATACTACGACTAGGGATATTTAATGATTAAACCTTTATGGATTGATACCGTCTCATATCATCACAATCCGGAACTAATCATAGGGACTCTTACCATTTATATCAAAGTAAATAAATTACAAAACGGTAAAAGGCAATTTCATTACTACATAGTTAATTTTGTACAATAATACAATATCATTTACAAAATAGTGACGCTATGGGTCATAACTGTCTAACAATCTCCCACTTGGCCTATAGCCAGTCACTCAAGCATCTAATACCTGAACTATGTATGTGTCGCTCAAATTTTCCCGAGGAATTATTTTCGTCAGCGGATCTGCAATGTTGTCCTCTGATGCGATCTTTTCGATCTTCACATCGCCACGATGTATGATCTCTCGAATCAGATGGAATCGTCGAAGAACATGTTTGGATCGTTGATGAGACCTTGGTTCCTTAGCCTGCGCTATGGCCCCGCTATTGTCACAATACAATAAAACGGGCTCAGCTGCTAATGGAACTACTCCTAATCCAACTAGGAATTTTCGGATCCAAACCGCTTCCTTTGCTGCTTCAGCTGCTGCAATGTACTCCGCTTCAGTTGTTGAATCGGCAACAGTATCTTGCTTGGAAGATTTCCAGCTCACTGCTCCGTTATTCAAGCAAAATATGTACCCGGTTTGCGACTTGAAGTCGTCTCTGTCGGTTTGGAAACTTGCATCGGTATACCCAGATACCTCAAGTTCTCCATCTCCATAGATTAAGAAAACATCCTTAGTTCTCTAAGATACCTAAGGATACTCTTAACCGCCATCCAGTGATCCTTTCCTGGATCGGCCTGATATCGACTACACATGCTCAAAGCATAGGACACATCAGGTCGTGTACATATCATGGCATACATGATCGATCCAACTGCCGAGGCGAACGGAGAGTCCGACTCATGTTGTCTCTCTCATCTTGTGTTTTAGGACACATGTCCCTAGATAGATAGACGCCATGTGATGTTGGCAACAGTCCCCTCTTGGACTGATCCATGTTGAATCTCTTCAACACTTTATCAATATATGTACTCTGGGAGAGTCCAAGTAGCCTTCTAGATCTATCCCTGTAGATCTTTATTCCTAGAATAATAAAAGCTGCTTCTCCCAGATCTTTCATGGAGAATTTCAATGAAAGCCAAGCTTTCACCGACGTTAACATGGGAATGTCATTGCCTATAAGCAATACATCGTCGACATAAAGGACAATAAAAGTCAGTGCACTCCCACTAACCTTCTTATATACACAAGGATCATCTACGTTTTGAATGAAATCATATTCTTTTATGACCTCATCAAAACGTTGGTTCCATGACCTCGATGCTTGCTTCAGTCCATAAATGGACCGATTTAACTTACAAACCTTGTTTGCAAGTCTTGGTGCGGATAAAACCGTCAGGTTGTTGCATATAAACATCCTCCAACAGGTTTCCGTTAAGGAAAGCGGTTTTAACGTCCATCTGCCATATTTCGTAATCGTAATATGCAGCTATCGCAAGCATTATCCGAATGGATTTAATCATGGCAACGGGTGAGAAAGTTTCGTCATAATCAACTCCAAGTTGTTGACGATACCCCTTCGCTACGAGCCTAGCTTTGTACGTTTGTACGTTGCCATCCATGTCGGTCTTCTTCTTGAAGACCCATTTGCATCCAATAGGCTTTACGCCTTCTGGTGCATCAACTAGTGTCCAAACTTGGTTGGTATACATGGAATCCATTTCGGCCTTCATGGCCTCTTGCCATAAAGTGGATTCGATACCTTGTATCGCTTCCTCATACGTAGCCGGTTCAGTATCCTCAATAAGATTAATATCTACATGAGGTGAGATCAGGAATCCATACCTCTCAGGTATTACCCTGACTCTCTCCGACCTACGTAGTCCTTGTGTAATTGAAGATTGTGGTTCAGTCTCATCCTGGATGGACTGTTCATGTTCCGTTCTCGATTCATTGCCAGGAACAGTATCACTACGACTTTCATCGAGTTCTACTTTCCTCCCACTAAACACTGCATTTAGGAATTCCTTCTCAAGGAAAACCGCATGTAGAGCAACAAATACTTTGTTCTCTTGTGGGTAATAGAAGTAATATCCTTTGGTTTCCCTAGGATATCCAACAAATAGGCATTTATCTGATTTGGGTTCAAGTTTGGTACCTTCCAAACGTTTGACGTATGCCCAGCAACCCCAAATCTTCAGGAATGAGAAACCTGGTTTCTTTCCTGTCCATATCTCATACGGAGTCTGTTCAACAGACTTTGACGGAACCCTATTCAAAATAAGAATTGCACTTTCTAATGCATGTCCCCAGAAGGATATAGGTAGCTCAGTGCGACTCATCATCGACCTTACCATGTCAAGCAAGGTACGGTTTCTCCGTTCAGACACACCATTTAATTGTGGTGTTCCAGGAGGAGTCCATTGTGAAAGAATACCATATTCTTTCAAGTAATCTTGAAACTCATTACTTAAGTATTCGCCACCACGGTCCGACCGTAATGTCTTAATACTCTTGCCTGTTTGTTTTTCAACTTCGTGTCGAAACTCTTTGAATTTCTCAAAAGTTTCCGACTTGTGCATCATTAGATACACATAACCATAACGCGATGCATCATCCGTAAAGGTTACGAAGTATCGATATCCACCTCTAGCCTGGCTAGACATGGGCCCACAAACGTCACTATGAACGAGGGCTAACAGTTCAGTGGCGCGTTCACCTTTACCACTAAAAGGTGATTTAGGCATTTTGCCTAATAAACAAGATTCGCAGACGTCATATGAATTTGGATCAAATCCGTCCAAGTACCCACTCTTCGAAAGTGTGGATATGCGAGTCTTGTTGATGTGTCCCAGACGACAATGCCACAAATAAGTTTCTTCCTTTGGATTACTCATTTTGAGCCTTTTGTTTGTTATTTTACGTTTTGGAGATTTATTTATATTCAAAATATAAAGACCATTATTTGCATCGGCAGTGCAAATTTCTGCATCATCTTTATATAAATAACACCTGGTGTTTTTAAATACAAAAGTGTACCCATACTGGGTTAACAAAGATACAGAAATAATATTCCTAGTTAAACTAGGAACAAAATAACAGTCATTTAGTTTAAGTACATGCCCCGAGGGCAGTTCCAAAACAAAAGTGCCTACGGCCAAAACAGCAACAGAAGTTCCATTTCCAACTCGTAGATCTACCTCCCCCGAAGCCAGTCTCCTGCTATCATGCAGATCCTGCACATCAGTACAAAATATGAGAACCACAGCCAGAATCAAAAATCCAATTTTTATTAAGACTAGAAGTAGTCATATTTATCTCAATAACAAACATACCTGAGGCCGGTGCCTTGCCCGCCTGTATGTCCTCCTTGTGTCCCTTGTTCATGCGGCAGTCACGCTTCCAGTGACCTTTCTTGCCGCATTTCAGGCAAACATCTTGAGACTTGTCCCTTGGCTTCCCAGAAGCCTTTGTTGACTTGGCCTTGCCTTTGTTTCTATGCTTTTTCTTCTTAACACCCCCAGTTGCCTTGAGCCCAGCTTTCGGCGTTTGAGATGTTGATGCAAAGTGCGCCTCGCGCTTGTTGCCTTTCAGAAGCTCTTTCTCTGACTCCTTGAGAATCGATAATAACTCTCCAAGAGTATCATCCGAATTCATCAATTTGTAGTTGATGACAATCTGTTTCCAAGTATCGGGTAGTGACTGTAGAAGTACATCTATAGACAGCTCAGCCTCCAAGACTATACCCATATTAGCCAATTCATCAATATCGGCTATCATTTGAGTCCCATGGACCTCAACAGAACTACCATCAGTCATACGGGAGCGAAAGATTTTCTTCACTAACTCGTACCTCGCCATCCGCTTATTAGTGCGGTGAAGATCTTGCAATCTTGCCATCATATTATAAGGATCCAAGTCCCTATTCTGGCGGCGAAAGTGTTGAGTCATTGAAGCAAGCATGATCGACTGAGCCGTGTCACAATCATCACTGTGAGTTTTCCATAACTCCAGCTCAAGTGGCTCAGTGGGCTTAGGCCCGAGAGGTTTTGTATCGTATACAGTATCCTCTCCGCCCCAAGGACTATCCTTAGGTTCATTTCCCAGTCGGCGAAGTTGGTGCCCTTGAACACATTATCACCCATGATTATGTCACGGACATTTCCTTTGTTTGCCATCTTAACTACGATAATCTAATTATTAGTTAACGATATGTGGGTACAGTCAAACTGTTACATAAAAAAATAACATTGTATTAGTCCAACTAATGTGTAAATATTGACGAAATAAGTTGTGTAAGCGCGTAAAGCTAAGTATCTGAACGATAATTGCAAATTCAATACTAGCCTCCCACTATTTTCTGCAAGTCTCTAACCCTCTGTTGAGTACTCGGGAAATTTCCTAATGTGGGCTAGGATCCCGTTAAATAACACACAACCTTGACTTTGGCCAACAAATTGTATGATATTTAACTAGGTAGATCTCGAAGATCAATTGGATCCCATCCAATTCCTAGATCCGGTAGGTGGACATCTAAGTCCGAAACATATACATATGTCAATGCATCCAATACATTTTCCTAACCATTTCCTCTGAATCAACTAAGCCTTGGCTTTGGCACAACAAACCTAATGATTCCAGTTAAGCGGGACCCATTGACGAGGAAAAGTTTCGTAATCAATGTCGATGGACAAGAAGTGATCTTGACTTTGGCCAACAAATCACAACTTGGACAGGACACCGATGTGGAACAAAACTCTCATGATTCAAACACATCCTCAATTGACAAAGGTCTTGACTTTGGCCAACAAACCAATGCCAATTTCGGATCTTGAGAAAGAATCATTCAACGGAAGGAAAATCGCTTAATATTGTTTGAGGGATTTTTCGCGTAATTGGCAACCAATTAATTTATCTTTGTTAGGTCTCATCATCATACACCCTTAAGCATGCTTCTAAAACATCATAAAGCGCGTAAAGTAAAGTAATAGCGATATACGGATGGATATGAACAACAACTTGTTCCTAGAACAAATCACTCCTTTCCTCTCCCCGCTAGCACTATTCTACTCTTACCCAATTACATAATACAATAAGAGAAACCTCATTTACATTGAGGGGAATTAGGTGAGAAGAGAATACAAAGAGACAATAAGAGAAAGGCTGGACACGCAGGTCCAATTTATAAATTCTAAATTTACAATAATTTCTAAAATTACCCTTCCCTTCTAATATCCATCCGATATACACTATTCATACATCACATCCACATTCATTCATTCAAGGCATGTTATACAACCAATCAAATCCAATTAATTAGTCTTTAATTAGGTGACAATACAATGTTCAAACAATTGTTTGCATTTGCGCGAGTCCAACTCAATTTGAGAATAAATACTTATAGTATGAATTCACGAATTATATCGAACTACTCGTTAAATCCAATTTAAGTCGTATTCAATACTAATCCTATTATTTAATTCTAAATTAAATATTTACACTTTTATTGTGCTTTTATAACTTAGATTCCAAATCTAATACAATCGGGTCTCAAAGCCCAACTAACATCTAATGTCCGTTTAATTAAAGTCCGATGGGCTTTCAATTGATTTCTTTAGGCTTGGGTTTGGTCAATATGGGTCAAACCCAATTACCAAGCCCAATAAGGAATCACCCTCATATGCCATAAAATCAATATCAAGCCCATAAGGCCCAATTAAACATAAAAGCCCATTTATTACATTTGGGCTTAAATGGTGTGATTTAGGCCCATTTTGGATCCAATCCAAATGGTCCAAATCTACTTGGCCCAACCAAGCCCATTATGTCCAAATATAATAGTTTTAGGCCCAATTCAAAATTAAGCCCAACTAACCAAATTTTAAAATTCCAAATTTTATAACTTAATTAATTAAAGTGTATTATCATGATTAATCCTTTAAATCAATATTCCCAAAATATCAAATTAATCCATTAATCATATTTTTATCTTAAATATATGTCCAACATTATTTAATCAAAAAATCAAGTCCCTAATCCTCCATCAAGCATTCGGCCAAGGTGATTTAAATGGTTCCGATTTCGTTTTCAATCCAATCGAGTTACAAATCATCATTCCATATTGTTTCAAGTCATCTAATGTCTTAAAATTAAAAAATCATCTAGTCCATATGCTTGCATGTATTCGGCCAAGCCTCATTTGGGTTGGAAAAATTAATCCAATTTATTTTCCATGAAATTGATGATGTATAATCTAAAAACATACATCTAAGCATATTTAATCAAGCAAACTCATCAAATCATGCTTCATACAATTTTCCCCAAATAACATCCTAATATATTTGCATGCTCTTTAAGCTCAATGATACCATTGTTGGAAAAAATAACCAAGCCCCAAGATCAACAAGAACAAGCAAAATATATAAATACATGAATGAATAAATTGAAGTATGGCGGAATCATACTCACAATACTTGAAAATGGATGCTAGATGATGCGAAAATCCTCCTTGTGCAGTGAAGCTCTCGGCCAAGAAGAAAAGAGGGACTCCAAGTCGAGTTTGATCCTTCCAAGCTCAAGGATTAGTTTCCCATATCACCTATGTATGATCCCTTGAAGGTGCTAGCCTTTGTTGTGATTTTGAATGCACAACTTCTTCAAATCTTGCCACAAAAATTGAAGAAAGAAAGAGAGCCAAAAACTGCTTGTAGTTTCGGCAATGTGAGAGAGAAAAGTTGAATGATTTTGTTACAAAAAATCAATTTATATTTATGCCATAATATTTATTAAATTAATAATAAACTTATGACACAAATCATGCAATGGCTTAGAGTGTCAAACACTCAATTTCCATGCAAAACCATTGAGTGCATTGTACACTATCTCCATGCAATGCATTAGAATTAAATAATGCATAATATGACATGTGTCATGTGGGCCCCACACGTTTCCAAATGAAAGTGGGCCCACGTGCACTCACGCGTTCGGGTTCGATATTTCCGAAATACCGAACTTACGTCGCGACGTTAATTAAATCGAATTTAAATAAATAATTGCGCCTAGCGAAATATTATTTACGTCGCTAACGAATTAATTCTAAATTAACTCGTTTGCCCGAATTAAAAT
This sequence comes from Zanthoxylum bungeanum, assembly GCA_019454045.1. NCBI lineage: Eukaryota > Viridiplantae > Streptophyta > Magnoliopsida > Sapindales > Rutaceae > Zanthoxylum > Zanthoxylum bungeanum. Next base: position 17,214 of record SKCR01005870.1, on the reverse strand, counting down.
CTAATTTTAATTTCGCGTCGAAATCGAATTTCGATTATTATATCGAATATAATAATTTTACGATTAATTCCAAATTAATCGTTCTCTCTCTATGTATAGTACTTTATCCAAGATAAAGTCTCTCCGTAATTAATCCAAGATTAATCGAGTTTGAATCATACGTCATTGGTGAATCTTCGGGAAGCGACCCAAGAGATCTCTGGATATGTTGGCAGTAAATACGGCCGTCAGATTATCTGAATACGTACGTACCAAGTACTACGTTTTTACCGATTTACAAGACAAGGTTAGCCTCTAGCAAAACGCCATGCCTACCCAATTCTCCAGAAATATTCTTATTGGAATATAAGATCTATAACAGGCGTAGTATACCGTAGTATAGTGTATATCGAACCAGTATCGGATGATCACATGTAAGGCCTGGGGCTGGAGATGTGTCTGCCCCGTACGATACACATATCGGACATCAAGCAACCAGTCTCTTTGAATCGGATAATCCTGACCTAGTCATATTATCCCGATGGTTGCAACCATTATAGAGTACTAGTTCTGTATCCCTCGCGATCATCATCTCCATATGTCTGAAGTGATACTTCCATCTTGACATCACACCCAATACACTACGATTCTCGATAAATCCAGAAGAGGTGTACACAGAACCCGTTAAAGCCCTGGACCACCAAAACTAAAGTTTACCGATTGTCGTAAGTACTAGCGATGCAAGTCTCAGGTTAAGATCATATGCACCTACCCTGAAGCGGACTCCCATAGACACGCAGACATACTACCAATGGGATTCCGCGGGGTCTATCCAGAGCGAAGCTGTTTTCCGTACCATCGGTAAAACACAACCTCCTACCGCACTTGCATAAGTATCCTATACTTAAATATATGAGAACTATGCCGTTGTGCCCTCACAACATGCACAAGTGCAGTACTAGTCTAGTCTTCCGCATTATCGATGTCCAATCTCGATAATACTACGACTAGGGATATTTAATGATTAAACCTTTATGGATTGATACCGTCTCATATCATCACAATCCGGAACTAATCATAGGGACTCTTACCATTTATATCAAAGTAATAAATAAATTACAAAACGGTAAAAGGCAATTTCATTACTACATAGTTAATTTTGTACAATAATACAATATCATTTACAAAATAGTGACGCTATGGGTCATAACTGTCTAACAATTAACCTTTGCAGATCATTGCTTTATTTACCCGCGCATGTGCATTGCTTCTTGTAGCCACAATGGGCTAAACTAGGTGGATTAAAGAGTCCTCTATGCGAAGTGAAATACCGAAAAGGTTACTTTGCACACGAGTGTTTTGTCGACGCCGGACGAGAGTGCACCTGACTTTGACATGGGAAATGTGTTCCATCGGGCACCACGAGGCCACAATTATGGATTTAGCTATCTATTTATGTGTTTACCGTCGTCAACTCATTGCATCAGGGTCTTGTTCCGTTTGAAACACGTTTCTCGAAACGTTGTATGATGTTTACTGTTCGAACGCGTTTACGAACTCTTACTCGAACGCGCATTATGGTTTGTTTGTGTTTATTCATGCACAGGTCTTGTCCGTTCGATAAGCGTTCTCGAATGCTATACGAAAGCGAACATTCGGTTGACCGTTTTTTTTCGACCACATTTAAATAACGCTCTCGAATGCACACAGATTTTCTTTTTTTATTTGATCATGCATCAGTCTGGGTCCCGTTCGAACGCGTTCCTCAAAACGCTATACGAATCACAAACCTGGCTGTTTACCGTTCAAACGCATTGACCGCTAATCGAACGTTCATACATTTTATTGTATTTCATGCATCAGGTCTCATCCCGTTCAAAAACGTTTCAAACGTACACGAACGCGGACATTCTGTTTATCGTTCGAACGCTTATCAAAATGCTACTCAAATCTTGTATTCTGTTTACTGTTCGAACGCGTTTACGAACACTACACAAACGCGCACACACTGGATAGATTCCTTTATCATGTTTCATGCAAAAATTTTCTCCTAGTCATTCCCTTCCCCATCATATGTTTAGTTAGCTCTCTTCAATAATTATGCACTTAATTGCCTCTCTTTAATATGCATGCTTGTACAATCATTGTCCATTTGCGTTTCCGATGATCATATGTACTGCGTTTGTGAAATTATGTGTTTATATTATTTCAATCTACTTATTTGCATGCAAGCTTAGACATAGGTTATATGCAAATAGGTTATAGGCAAGCGTAGCTACGAGCTTTGTTTCTATGCATGTGAACTTACAAATAGAATACCCTTGGAAATATATGTGCTAGATTCGATTAAATTATTGCAAAAATCATATCATTACAAGCACGCATAAGTAAGAGACCATTCTGAACCCACACGGTTTGAGGTCTTCCCTTGCGAGGGGTGAGTGCGACCTTAAATCATTTCCCTGTTCACACCGGGTGGTGACTCCATGTTATTTCTCTGGGTTTAGTTCCATGCGGGCTACTCCGTACTCTGTTGGAAAATACTAGCATCCCAAGATCATTTCAAGCATTGAAAATAAGGTGTGACATTCAACGAGGGGAGTGCGGATACTCACATCGATCAGTTGAGCGACGCTTTGACCAACAAAAACTAATTTCTGCTCAACTACATGATGGGCAGTCCACTGTCATACAGCCCACTGCATATTCGGCCTTTGTTGCTCAAGAATCCAAGCTCGAAGCTTCGTCAAATGATTCCCGGCTCATTGGTGGACTTCCATATCACCTCGCATGTCTCTCGGAGTGCTAGCTCTTGATTGAATTGTGCCACAAAATCATCGCACTGTTGCTTCCCTTGCTCACGATTTTGGGCAGAAAACCAGTGAAGAAATAGCCCTTGTGGGCGTGAGAGAGATGGAGAAGAGAGAAGAGAGAGATTTGTGTGTTTTTTTTTGTGTATTTGTGATCTAATACACATAAATGGATTTCAAATTCATTTACCACACACATTTTGGCTTTACAAAGTCAAACCATTAAAGCCATAAATGCTTGCCAACCACACCATCATTTGCCATCAATCAGTGAATAGTGACTGCCGTCAATCACTCAAAAGGAAGACATTCATCACTTGATTGACGAATGATGTGACGCTAGATGCGACTAGCGATTTGCACTTGATTTGACTTGCGTGAAGCACTCGAATTCGAAATGTGAATGCGCTCGCAAACAATCTCGGGCTCGGGTTCGCTAATTCCAAATTAACGAATTTTCATTGCGACGTAATTAAATGATTATGCCTAGTGAAATCACTATCACACGTCGCTAACGAATTAATTCTAAATTAACTCGTACGCCCGAATTAAAATCTAATTTTAATCCTGCATCGAAATCCAATTTCGTTTAATATATCAAATATATTTAATTATCGATTAATTCTAAATTAATCGTTATCTCTCTTTAATTGATATTTTATCCCATAGAAATATCTCCGCAATTAATCCCAGATTAATTTTCTCTCTCATCTAATTAATCCCAGATTAATTAAAGTGCGAGTCATACGTCATCGTGAATCTTCGGGAAGCGACCCATGAGATCCCCGGATATGTTGGCAGTAAATTCGGTCGTCGGACTATCTGAACACGTAAGTACCTCGTACTACGTTTTGTACCAATTATAAGACAAGGTTGGCTTCTAACAAAGCGCCATGCCTACCCAATTCTCCAGAAATATCCTTACATGAATAAGGATCTATATCAGGCGTAGTATACGTAGTATTGCGTATTTCGATCCAGTATCGGATGATCACATGCAAGACCTGGGGCTGGTACAGTGTCTGCCCCGTACGAATCATATATCGGATTACGAGCAACTAGTCTCTTTATTATCGGATAATCATGACCAAGTCATATTATCCCGACGGTTGCAACCTTTTTAGAGAACCAGTTCTGTATCCCTACGCAATCATCATCTCCATATGACTGGAGTGATACTTCCGTCTTGACATCACACCCAACACACTACGATTCTCGATATACCTAGAATAGGCGTACACAGAAACCGGTTAAAGACCTGGACGACCAAAACCAAAGTATATGATTGTTGCAAGTATTAGCGGTGCAAGTCTCAGGTTAAGACCAAATACACCTACCCTGATTTCGGACTTCCCTAGACACATAGTCATACTACCAATGGAATTCCGAGGGGGTCTATCCAGAGCGAAGCTGTTTCCCGTACCATCGGTAAAAACACAACCTCCTATTACACTTGCATGAGTATCCTATACCCAAATATATGAGAACTATGTGTTGTGCCCTCACAACGCGCACATGTGTAATACTAGTCTTTTACGTATTTATCGATGTCCAATCTCGATAATACTCTGACTATGGATATTTAATGATTTATCCTTCGTGGATTGATGCTGTCTCATACATTCTCAATCGAGGAATAAATCATAAGGACCTCCTATCATTTATTCATCTAGGTGATCTAATCACAAATGATAAGAGTGCAATCTCCTTTGTCACATAGTTAATTTGTACAACAACACCATGATCTGTACAAATAGTGACGCTATGGGTCATAATTGTCCAACAATCTCCCACTTGGCCTATAGCCAGTCACTTGAGTGTCTGAGACCCGAACTATGTACGGTTCGCTCAAACTGCTGAGAAATGCTTTCGTCAGCGGATTTGCATGACTATCGTCTGATGCGATTTATACGATCATCACTCGCCATGATGTATGATCCGAAGATAATGAATCAGATGAATATCGAAGTATGTATCTGGATCGTTGATGAGACCATTAATTCTTTAGCTTGCGTTGTAGCCTAGCTCAGCTGATAAAAGGATTATATCTAATTAAATAAGATTTATCGACCCAAATGGCTTCTATTGTGCCTCAGCTGCAGCAATAACCCCGCATTTCGTTGTTTATTCAGTAACAGTATCTCGCTTGGAAGATTTCCAGCTACTGGACCGTTATTCAAACTTTATAGTACCGTTTGCGACTTATGGTCGTTGTTATCGGTTTAGGAAACTTGCTACAGTGAACCCAGTCACTTCAAGTTCTCATTCTTTATAGATTAAGACAACATCCTTAGATCTCTAAGATACTAATGAATGTTCTTACTATCAATCCAGTGACTATCACTTGGATTGGCCTGTTTGTCAATCCATATGCTCAAATCGTATGAGACATCAGGTCGCGTACATTTTTCAATGTACGATTTCTCGGAGAGTTTTCATGAAAGCCAAGCTTTCACCGATTATTTTATGGGAATATCATTTCCAAGAAATGACATATTATCATTATTTATAGGACATTTATTGTCAGTGCGCTCCCACTAACCTCCTTATATACACAAGAATCATTTCATTTTAAATTAAATCATAAACCATTATGATTACATCAAAATGATAATTCCAAGAACCCTAATGCTTGCTTCAATCCAAACATGGATCGAATAACCTGCAAACCTTGTTTGCTAGTTTTGGTACGACAAAACTGACAGGATGTTATAAACATCCTCCAAAAGGTTTCTTTTCAGGAAAGCGATTTTCCATTAGCTCACAAATATTTCATAAATGAAACATGCAGAATCAGCAAGCATTATCCAATGGATTTACCGTGGCAACAGTTAATTGATAACGATACCTTTTCGCTACAAGCCTAGCTTAGTACGTTTGTATGTTTCCATCCATGTATGTCTTCCTTGAAGACTTATATAGTACCTATAGGCACAATGCTTGTGGTACATCAACTAGTGTCCAAAAATAGTTGGTATACATGGAATCCATTTCGGCATCATGGCACTTTTCCATGATAGGGAATCGATACCTTGTATCACTTCCTCATACGTAGTCAGTTGGTATACCTCAATAAGATTGACATCTTTATTAGGTGAGATCAGAAACCCATACCCAGGTTGTTTTCTGACTCTCTCTGACAACGTGGTTCTTGTGTATTCGAAGATTACTGGTATAGTTTTATCCTTGATGAACTATTTGTGTTCCTTAGGAATCGGTGCCTGAATAGTATTACTCTGATTTTCATCGAGTTTTACTATCCTCTCACTTACCACTGCATATCAGGTATTCCTCTTAGGAAAACCGCATGGCGAGCAACAATTACATTGTTCTCTAGTGAGTTGTATAAGTACTATACTTATGTATCCCTAGGATAACCTACAATTGGCACTTATCCAAATTGGGTTTTAGTTTGGTATCATCCAAACATATGCCTAGCAACCCAATTTTCAGGAATGAGAAAACCGTTTATTCCTGTTCATATCTAATATGAATCTGTCAAACAGATTTTAATGGAACCTTATTCAAAATAAGTTCTTTGCACTGTAATTGCGTATCCGTTGAAGGAAATGGTAGCTCAGAGCGACTCATGATTAACCTTATCATGTCCAAACAAATTCGGTTACTCTGTTCGGACACACGTCAATTGACATGTTCCGGGAGAGAGTCCTTATTGAAAGAATACTATACTCTTTCAAGTATTTTAGAAACTTACTGCTTTAAGTATTTTCCATTACGGTCTTACCGTGACGGTTTAATACTTTAGCCGATCTTTTGTCTATTTCGTGTCGAACTTTAAAGTTTCTGATTTGTGTGTTTAAAAAGAACACATAACCATAACGCGATGCCACATCCCATAAAGGTCACGAAATATTCATATCCACAATCTAGCCTAGCTAGACATGGGCCCACTTGCTTCACTATGAACTAGGGCTAACAGATTGGTGGCATTACACTTTTACCAAGTAAATAGTGTTTTAGGCACTTTGCCCAATAAACTAGATTCGTAGACTTTATTTGAATGGAATCAAATCAGTCCGAGTACCCACTCTTCAAAAGTGTGGATATACGACTCTTGTTTAGTTGTGTCCCAGACAACAATGCCACTAATTAAGTTTCATCTGATCAATCAGTTTGAGCTATTTGTTTGTCATGTTGTATGTTTGAGATTTATTTATATTCAAAATATAAAGATGTTATTCACATCTAATGTGTTTATCTCAATATCATCTTTATATAATAAAAAACTTTAGTGTTCTAGAATATAAAGGTAAATCCGCAGCAGATTAAACACTAATATAAAGATAATATTTCTAGTCAAACTAGTTACATTATAACAGTTTCCAATTTAGGTACACACCGAAGGGTAGTTCCTAAAATTAGGTATCTACGGTTAAAACAACGACTTTCGTCCCGTTTCCGATCCGCAGATTAATCTCAACTGAAGTCAGTATCCTGCTCATAGCAGATTCTGATCATAGTACATATTTAGTATCACTAAGTATTTAAAATCCAATTTTAATACTAGTAGTGAACATATTATGACAAACATATTTGAAGTCAGAGCCTTGCCCGTCTTCAATTCCTTCATGTCTGCTTGTGCAAACGGCAGTCACGCTTTCGTGATCCCGTTTGCCACATTTAGGCAGACATTTTGGGATATGTCATTATCTTCCAGAAGATTATAATGATTTTGCCTTTGCCTTTTCAACATTCTAAGAAGCCTTTGGCCAAGCCTCGGTTTAACTAGAATATCGAAATAAGGTGCGCCTTGCGCTACTTGCCTATTGCAAAGTTTGACTTTTATCTCCTTGAGAATAGTCATTAACTCTCCAAGAGTGTACTATTGCTATTTAGTACTTCTAAGATCTAAGAATAGATCTTGAAGATCCTTCAATTTCATTATCATACTTTAAGGATCTATCCTTAGTTCTGATTCAGAAATTAAGGAGTCTACTGCGACAAGCTTAATGGATTAAGCATTAAGGTTATCATCACATAAATCTTCCAAAGATTATGCTCTATTATTGCTTAACTCCAGGCTTAGGCCTAACATGTTATTTATCAAATAAAGTAACTTATTAGTTTCCAGGACCATCCTGAAATTTATTCCCAATTTGAAAATTAAACCATTTAAATACATTTTCCCTAGGATTATGTTTTAAATGTCAATCTTTCAATTTTATCTTGATTTAATAGTCCAACTATTTAATCAACGATTTAGGTACTATTTAATATAATTATTATAGTCCAACTATTTAATAACTATAATTTAATAGATTAAAATCAATTATATTGATTACTATAATCCAATTATAAAATCAACTATAAATGAATAGTTTGAATATAGTCCAACTATTTATTATTAAAACAAATTTAAATATTAGTCCAACTAACATTTAATTTATATGACGAATGATATTTGAATGAGCGCGTATGGCAAGTAATTAAACGAATATTGCAAATTTAATTCTTGCCTCCCACTATTTTTCGGCGAGCCTCTAACCCTCTGTCGAGTACTCGGGAAACCGTGTTTCCTAGCGGGCTAGGATCCCGTTAAATATCACACAATCTTGACTTTGGCCAACAAATTGTATGATAATTAACTAGGTAGATCTCTAAGATCGATTGGATCCAATCAATTCCTAGATCCAGTAGGGGACATCCAAGTCCGAAACATATATCTTATATATGCCAATATATCCAATATATTGCCTAACCTTTTTCCTCTGAATCAACTAAGCCTTGGCTTTGGCACAAAAAACTTAGTGATCCCAGTTAAGCGCGACCCATTGACCATGGAAAGCTTCGTAATCAATGTCGATGGACAAGAATGGTCTTGACTTTGGCCAACAAACCACAACTTGGACAAGACACCAATATGGAACAAAGCCTTCGTGATTCAAACACATTCGACGGACAAAGGCCTTGACTTTGGCCAACAAGCCAATGCCAGTCTTAGATCTTGAATAAGAATCACTCAATGGAAGGAAAAACAACACTTAATATTTTGCGAGGGTTTTCACGTGGCAAAAATCATACACCCTAAACATGCATTCTAAAACATAATAAAGCGCGTATAATAAAATAATAATGATATGCGGATGGATACTTACACATTGATCCTAGATCAAATCTCATTATCTTTCTCTCTCCCGCTAGCACAAGTATTGCTTCACCCGTTACACTACACTTCTAAAGAAACCTCATTTACATTGAGGGGAATAGGTGAGAGAATAGAATACGAAGAATAAGGAGGTAATAAGGCTGGACACGCAGGTCCAATTAATAAATAAATTTATTACAATAATTCTAAAATTATCCCACCCCAACTAATATCCATCTGATGTACATTATTCATGCATCGCAACCATGTATTCACACAAGCATGTTCTCAATCAATCTAATCAAATTAATTAATCTGATAATTAGTGACCATCCAATGTTCAAACAACGATTTGATTTTGCTCGAGTCAAACTCGTTTTGCGAATAAATACTCAAAGTACGAATTCTTGAATTAAATTAAATTACAAATTAAATCCAATTCAATTTGTATTTAATACTAATTCACTATTTAATTCCAATTAAATACTACACTTTATTAACGAACCTTTACGACTTAAATTCCAAATTTAATCGTTACGGGTCTCAAAGCCCGATTAACGTCCAACGTCAATTAAATTAAAGTCCAATGGGCTTTTAATTAATTTCTTAAGGCGTGGACTTTGGTCAACTCGGGTCGAACCCAATAACTAAAGTCCAATCCGGGAGTTACCCCATAAGCCCGAAATAATTTAGGCCAATTAAACTTTAAAGGTCCATTAGTCGCATTTGGGCTTTATGGAAGCGGTTTTGGGCCCAATTGGATCCAACCAATTTAGCCTAAACCTAAATTAGTACAACCAAGCCCAATAAGCCCATTTACAACTTTAAAAGTCCAATTTCCAAAATTAGGCCCAATATAATTAAATTACAAATTCCAAATTCCCAATTTAATTACCAAAGTGTATAGCATTATAATCACCCAAATCAACATTTCCAAAACATCAAATTAGCCTAATTAATCATGTTTATCATCAACAAAACATGTCCAACATATTTCATCAAAAAATCAAACCCAAATCACATGCTATAACTCTCGGCTTTGGGGTTGTTTTCATGCCAAATGCAAATCCAATCTATTGAATCAAATTCAACATTAAACTCAATTCCCAATTGATTCCAACTCATCCAATGAATCAAAATCAAAAAAACCAAGACAATTAGGGCATCATGTACCATTCGGCCAACACAAAAATTTGGGGAAAATGATTCCAATCACAATTCTTCAAATTGATCTAATCAATCCTCAATTAAAACACATTTAAACATATCATTCATCCAATTTCATAAATCATGCTCAAACACATTTGTACCCAAATTTTAAGCCCTAAAATATTTGCATGCTTAACCTTGCTCTTGATACCATTGTTGGAAAATACTAAGCATCCCAAGATCATTTCAAGCATTGAAAATAAGTGCGAATACAACGAGGGAGTTCGGAATACTCACATCGATCGTTGAGCGACGCTTTGACGAACAAAAACTCAATTTCTGCTCACTTGCATGTTGGGCAGTCCACTATCACAGCCCACTGCATATTCGGCATTGTTGCTCAAGAATCCAAGCTCCAAGCTTCATCAAATGATTCCAGCTCATGGGGACTTCCCTATCACCTTCGCATGTCTCTTGGAGTGCTAGCTCTTGATGATTTTGCCGCAAAATCATCGCACTTGTGCTTCCCTTGCTCACGGTTCTGGGCAGAAACCAGTGAAGAAAAAGCCCTTGTGGGCGTGAGAGAGATGGAGAAGAGAAAGAAGAGAGAGATGGTGTGTTTAATGTATTTGTGTATCATATACACATAAATGAATTTCAAATTCATTTACCACACATTTTGCTTACACAAAGTCAAACCATTAAAGCCATAAATGCTTGCCAACCACACACATCACTTGTCGTCAATCAGTGAATAGTGACTGGCGTCAATCACTCAAAGTGAAAGACATACATCACTTGATTGACGAATGATGTGACATAGATGCGACTAGCGATTTGACGCTTGATTTGACTTGCGTGCCGCACTCGAATTCGAAATGCGAATGCGCTTGCAAACAATCTCGGGCTCGTGTTCACTAATTCCAAATTAACGAATTTTTCGTTGCGACGTAATTAAATAATTATGCCTAGCGAAATCACTATTCACGTCGCTAAAGAATTAATTCTAAATTAACTCGTACGCCCGAATTAAAATCTAATTTTAATTCCTGCGTCGAAATCCAATTTCGTTTAATATATCAAATATATTAATTTATCGATTAATTCCAAATTAATCGTTATCTCTATTTAATTGATATTTTATCCCAGATAAAATATCTCTGCTATTAATCCCAGATTAATTTTCTCTCTCATCTAATTAATCCCAGATTAATTAAAAGTGCGAGCCACACGTCATCGGTGAATCTTCGGGAAGCGACCCATGAGATCCCCGGATATGTTGGCAGTAAATTCGGTCGTCGGACTATCCGAACACGTAAGTACCTAATACTACGTTTGTACCAATTTACAAGACAAGGTTGGCTTCTAGCAAAGCGCCATGCCTACCCAATTCTCCAGAAATATCCTTACAGGAATAAGGATCTATATCAGGCGTAGTATACGCAGTATTGCGTATTTCGATCCAATATCGGATGATCACATGCAAGGCCTAGGGCGGATACAGATCTGGTTCAGATGTCTGGTGACTAGTCTCTATAATCGGATAAACATGACCTTGTCATTTTATCCCGATAGCTGCAGCATTTAAGAGAACCAGTCTCGTATCCTACGTGACAATCATCTCCATATGACTGGAGTGATACTTCTATCTTGACATCACACCCAACACACTACGATTCTCAATATACCTAGTATTGGCGTACACAGAACCTGTTAAAGCCTTGGACGACCTCAACCAAATTATATTGATTGTCGCAAGTATTAGCGGTGCAAGTCTCAGGTTAAGACCAAATACACCTACCCTGATTTCGGACTTCCATAGACACATAGTCATACTACCAATGGAATTCCGATGGGGTCTATCCAGAGCGAAGCTGTTTCCCGTACCATCGGTAAAACACAACCTCCTATTACACTTGCATGAGTATCATATACCTAATTATATGAGAACTATGTCGTTGTGCCCTCACAACGCGCATAAGTGTAATACTAGTCTTTTACGTATTTATAGATGTCCAATCTCGATAATACTCTGACTAGGGATATTTAATGATTTATCCTTCGTGGATTGATACTGTCTCATATCATTCTCAATCCAAGAACAAATCATAAGGACCTCCTATCATTTATTCATCTAGGTGATCTAATCACAAATGATAAGAGTGCAATCTCCTTTGTCACATAGTTAATTTGTACAACAACACCATGATCTGTACAAATAGTGACGCTATGGGTCATAATTGTCCAACAGACTCCCGACCGGGCCGCGAGCCTGGAACAGCGTCGTCGATTTCTGTGTCCTACAGTCTGGCGACTCCACTGTGATTTGTGCTTTAATTAACCGTGTTTACCGTGGGTTGAAAGAGGTTTAATCAAAGGCCCTTTTAAGGCTAGGTAATGGTTTGGTGTCTTCCCTCATTCACTATCTTTCTATAAGGAAAAGCTGCGAAGGCACCTAGATAATCATGTACTTGTAGCCTACCGTGATAGATTAATTTGGAGGACTCGTTGGTTATTCCTGTCACCAAGCGATAAGAGCCTAAGAGGCTTGGCTTTTTAAGAGAGTTCGCTCTGCCCTCCCTCTGGGGAATCTACAATGGGAAATCCATTTGACAGTCGTCACGCACTATAACTCGTTGGCACGTACCGTAAGGTATAAAAAAGGTGCGCTCACTTGGTTGCTCGAACCCTTGAGTGGGGAGACCTAGTTGTGCAATCCTTCGCCAGCGAGAGTCTTTGTCCACACTCCCGTAAACCCACATGTAGACTGGAGTGTATGACCTATAGCAACTATTTCCTTGTGCTTGTGGACCATCCTCATTTGGATGCAGTTGGACTTCTTGTCAAAAATGCGAGCTTGTTGGGACATTTAAACTGGGTCGAGTTCGTATCCTGTGACAATTGGGCCAAAAGATTCTGAAATTTTGATGGGCCGCTCTGTAGAACTTATTGCTTTATGCTTGAATTATCTCTTTATGCTTGTATTTGGGGACCATCACCATTTGGATTCAGTTGGACTTCTTGTCAGAAATGCGAACTTGTTGGGCCATTTAAACTGGAACAAGTTTGTATCCTATGACAATTGGGCTAAAAGTTCTGAAATGCCGATGGGCCATCCTGTGTTGGTTGGGCTCTTATCATTTGAATTTGTTTAACCACATTATTGCAAAGGTGTAAACATGTTGGGCCTTTTCAACTGGGACAAGTTTGCACCTTGCAATAATATGATTGAAGCTTTAAAATGACAATGGGCCGAATTATATGTTCCACACATCGCACGTATCTCATGCATCTCATGCATACACACATCATGTTAACTCTCTGTGTCTTAAGAGCCATCATAGATATCCGTTGGGTTAGGGAAAATGGAAGACTTGTTAAAAGGCCAATAGCAAACATGAGCGAATCAGAGAATGAAACATCCCGTATGGATCAGTTGGAAACCAATCTCACCAAGGTTACTAAACAGCTGCAAGCCTTGACTGCTGCTATGGACAATATGGTTGTGCCACGTGCTATGGGAAAACTCTGAGAATGAGAGGTGTGAATACCCTCCGACTAGATTGAATGATGATATTCTGGGGTTTTGATAATGATATGGCTGAATATGCTGCGGGGAAAAGTGGCAGGGTCTCAAGCTGAACTGCAGAAACTCCGAGATCAGGTAGAGTCGGTTACCCGTAAGATGAGGGGCAAACATGAAGACCTGCTAGATTATTATGCAATGACTTTTGAGGAGCAGTTGCCATCTCAATTCAAGATGCCTGATATGGCCAAGTTCAATGGGAATGAGGACCCGAGGGTCCATCATCCGGCAATATGTCACGGGTAATGCGTTCAGTGGGCCTGCACAGTGCCAAGTTCAGAGATGTGTTTGGGATGTCGCTCGAGGGGGCACCCGTAATGTGGTACCATAAACTTGAAAGAAAGGTTAAGGAAGATTGGAGGGAACTGGCAGACGCCTTTCTGAAACAGTATATTACAGACTTGGAGATTGACTTGTCGCTTCGTGACTTGGAGAATACCAAGCAGAAACTGGAGGAAAGTTTCAAAGATTATGTGGATCGCTAGAGGAGCCAGCTTCTGAAGATGCAGACTCGGCCTTCGGAGAAGGACTAGATCAAAATGATCATCAAGGGCACCAAGCCCTCTATTTATGGAAAGCTGAGGAGGATGACCTCCATGATTGCTGATTTTCGACAGTTAAGGGAAACTATCATGGACATTGAAGAAGAAGAAGCTGATAACAGAAAGTTCTATGGCCAGAATAGAAGGACTTTTGGGGGACCTTCTGAGACCAAGCCCGCTACTACTGAGGTCACTACCGTCAGAACATGTGGTTCTCCAATCTTGGTAGACCTTTGTCAAAGGTGTTTGAAAAGCTGAAGATGGAATGACTTCTAAAACCTTTGGAACCCAGGCCATTTCAGAACCCGGTGCCACCGTACCTCAACCTAAACCTGTACTGTTACTTCCATCAAGAAAAAAATCCATGACACCGACAACTGCACCTGCCTAGGCATGAGATCCAAAACCTCATTGACTCCCATAAAATACCTGACCTGAGAAAGAACAACCCAACACATACCATAACCCCTGCCTAACTACCACTCTGTTCCACCACCCACCTACATGATCAACTCTTGCCTACCCGAAACCTTTGTCCTCCAAACTCTCAACCACCAAGCTTCTTGCATAGAGATTGAAGATAGCAATAGTGGAGAACCATATGCTGAGGAAGAAGACAATGCCGCAGACAATGAAGATGTTTTCCCTGGCTTATTTGATTACAATCCTGCATTTTTGATAAAGACATTGATTTTCTCTACTTGTTCGAACCTTTTTCTTAATAATAATAAAGGCGTTCATTTCACTTACTTGCCTGAGCCTCTACCTTTCAAGAAGAACAAGATAATCATTCAGGAGTTGGTTCTCAATATGTGAGTTTGAAGGGAGAACTATACGAGAAATGACTTAAGAGAGGTTTCAAAGAAGGAAAGAATAAAGCGGCAAATGCAAGCCAACCAGAAGTAGCAACACATCGGTATCAGTTTTTGGGGATAAGTCTCTAGGGCGAGGCCCATATCAGCATTGTCCACATCAGCATCAGTTTGGGGGCGAGGCCCATATTAGTATCAGTTTGAGGGCGAGGCCACGTCAGTATCAGTTTGGGATTGAGGCCCACAACATCAGTATCAGTTTGGGGTTGAGGCCCACAACATCAGTATCAGTTTGGGGTTGAGGCCCATATTAGTATCAGTTTGGGGATGAGTCTCAGGTTTGAGGCCCACATCGGGCACCAGTATCAGTTTTGGGATGAGTCCCAGGGTTGAGGCCCGCATCAGCATCATCATCAGTTTTGGGGATGAGTCCTAGGGGTTGAGGCCCACATCGGCACCAATATCAATTTTGGGATGAGTCCCAGGGTTTGAGGTCCATATCAGCATCATCATAGTTTTGGGGATGATTCCCAGGGTCTAGGCCCACATCACCAGCAGTTTTGGAACGTCACATCACATGATCTACTTCGACCTAGTGCAAGAAGCGAAGAACATAAAGCTAAGCCAAGACTGGGGCGACCAGTCTACCACCTCGTGAATCAGGGACGTAACGAGATATTGAGTCATGGAATCAAAGAATATTGGGTAATCACCAAGGATAATTGACAGAAAGAAATTATTTAGCAGGCCTAGGGGGCGACCAAAATAGTTACAGACGAATGACACGAAAGAGCACAAGAAAGACCTAACCCATCGGAATTGGAAACACAACCAAGCATACATGCATACACGTCACATGCACACAATTTTTTTCTTATTGTTTACAGGTTTTGAAGAAAAGGAAAAGGCAGCAAAGGCAAACAATTTCGGGAACAAAAGCCCACAGTCAACACAGTTCATGAATAAAGCCCACATTCAGCAAGTTCGGGAACAAAGCCCACAGTCAACACAGTTCAGGAATAAAGCCCACATTCAGCAAGTTCGGGAACAAAGCCACAGTCAACACAGTTCAGGAATAAAGCCCACATTCAGCAAGTTTGGGAACAAAGCCCACACTCAACAAAGTTTGAGAATAAACGCCTGCGTTCAGCAAGCTCAGGAACAAAGCCATATTCAGTAGAGCCAGGGAACAAAGCCCACTCATAATCAACAGATCGGGAATAAAGCCCACATTCAGCAAATTCGGGAACAAAGCTACATTCAGTACAGCCGGGGAATAAAGCCCTATCTTGATATAGTTCGGGAATAAAAGCCCAGGGGAATAAAGCCCTATCTTAACACAGTCGGGAATAAAGCCCTATCTGATACAGTTGGGAATAAAAGCCCAGGGGAATAAAGCTTATCTTAACATATTTCGGGAATAAAGCCCTATCTTGATTCAGTTCGGGGAATAAAGCCCTATCTCAACACAGTTCGGGAACAAAGCCTAGGGGAATAAAGCCTAGGGGAATAAAGCCCTATCTTTACACAGTTCGGGAACAAAGCCTAGAGGAATAGAGCCCACTTTCAACACAATTCAGGAACTAAGCCTAGAGGAATAAGCCCACTTTCAAAACAGCTCGGGAATAAAAACTAGGGGAATAAGCCCTCTCTCAACGAAGTTCGAGAACAAAGCCCATATTCAATATAATTGGGAACAAAGCCCAAAGGTCAAAGCATCTCAGGATAACAAGTAAGTTAAGCAACAACTGGCGAGCCAGGTAAGTAAAAATGCATGCATATCTTTGATAGGATTGTCATTGTCACACACTGCATAAGTCTCATCAAAGTAGAGGGCGACTGTAGGCACTGTATTTTCATATAAGTCCCGATGATGAGTCTCGTACGGAGGCACTACTCTTTAGGTTGCGAAAGTCACGGGAAACGAAATGTCGGAAGGGGAAATTCAGAATAAGTATGTCATCGAATTCAATTCACATTCACTGCTTTATTCGTGCTGCATTCGTGAACATGTTTGAACGTCAAACAGATTACGGGCGTTCATGTAGCGTTCGAATCGGCGTTCGAACAGTGTCGGTACTTATGGTTTTATTGCTAGCCTCACGCTAAGCCCATTTAGCCCACCAAAACCCACCCAAAAATAATTAAAACATTTAAAACACATGTGTCACAAATTAAAATAATATCCTCCCTAAATTAAATAATTCACATACCTAAATGAAACAATCAA
>SKCR01005869.1:0-83961 GCA_019454045.1 Zanthoxylum bungeanum | reverse complement strand
AATCCAACGAATGTCAGTAGGAATACCTTTGATTGTTAGTAATCTCATCCGTTCCAAACGAGCTTTGTAAACTTTCATCAGAGATTTTCGAGGGAGAGAAGGAAATTGCTTGCGAAGATTTGCGAGAGCTTCTTCCATCGTGAAATGTCTTAAGATGCAAAAACTAAACACATAAAATTAAATCACACCAAATCACAATATATACACAATTGCATGGGTTGCCTCCTGCTAGCGCTAAGTTTAAGTCGTCAGCTAGACGTGACTTCTAGAATGTTAGGCTGGATCTGAAAGTGTGACACT
This sequence comes from Zanthoxylum bungeanum, assembly GCA_019454045.1. Lineage (NCBI taxonomy): Eukaryota > Viridiplantae > Streptophyta > Magnoliopsida > Sapindales > Rutaceae > Zanthoxylum > Zanthoxylum bungeanum. Next base: position 83,661 of record SKCR01005869.1, on the reverse strand, counting down.
TTCTTTTTGTCGCTCAAATGATTCTCCCCAGTAGTGCTTGACACACTTGTTTTTAACCTTGAAAGTTTTGTTGGAGTCAGGATTATGTATCTCAACGGCTCGTCTGGTAAACCTTGGTGATCACAATGGACCTGACCACGTGATTTTGGCTTCCATGGGAAGAATCTCACCCTTGATTTGTTTAACAGTACCTTATGCCCTGGTTCCAGTTGTATGCGCACTAACTTCTCATCATGTCTTTTCCTTGCCTTTTCTTTGTACAATTTGGCATTCTCAAAAGCTGATTGTGAAATTCCTCCAATTCGTTGAGCTGGTGGAACTTTTTCTCTTCTGTTTCTTGTAGTGCAAGAATTGGTTTTTTCAGTGCAAAAGACGCTTTATCTTCAGGCTCTAGAGGCAATTGACATGCTTTAAGTTTGTCGGTAGAACTTTTCCTTTCATTAGAATTCTGAACGGTATTATGTATCACATCAAGTCTAAAACATTCCTCATTCTTTTCATCATCTGGGAAATTCATGGCCTTGAAAACATTAAATGTTACTTCTTGGTCCTGTACCATCATGATTAGTTCTCATTTTTATACATCAATAATGATTCGACCTGTAGCCAAGAATGGTCTCCCGAGGATGATCGGCACGTCTGCGTCTTCCTCCATATCAAGAACAATAAAATCTGCTGGGAAAATAAATTTGTCAACTTTGACCAGCACATCTTCAACTACACCTCTCGGAAATACGAGCGTTCTATCAACAAGTTGTAGAGAGACTGAGGTGGGCATTGTTTCTCCAATCTGCAATTTCCTGAAAATAGAAAAAAGACATCAAATTAACACTTACACCTAAATCACACAAAGCCTTACCAAAGTCATGTTCTCTTATGGTGCAAGGAACAGTGAAACTGCTAGGATCTTTCAACTTTGAAGGAAGTTTCCTCTGAATGATAGCGCTGCATTCTTCTGATAATGTTATTGTCACGTAATCTCTCAATCTCCGCTTTTATGAAAGAATGTCTTTCATGAATTTGACATAGCTGGGCATTTGTTCCAACGCTTCTGCAAATGGAATGCTGATATGCAGCTTTTTGAACACCTCCAAGAATCGAGCAAAATGTTTATCCAATTTATTTTTCTGGAGTCGTTGAGGAAAATGTGGAGGTAAAGTGACTATTTCTTGATCTTTTTCCTTTGCTTCTTTTTCCTCCATCTGTGGAACTACATCTTTTGGAACTTCTTCAATTGTTGCTTTGACTCCAATATTTTTGTTAATTTCAGTACCACTTTTTAATATGATGGCATGACATTGCTCATTCCCCATGTTCCTCGGATTTGGTTCAGTGTTGCTAGGAAGGTCACCTGGCGGTCTATAACTCTGAGCATTGGCCAATTGTCCAATTTGATTCTCCAGTGCTTTAATAGAAAGAGATTGACTTTGAATTAATGCTGCTTGGGATTGAAACATAGCATCATATCTTGCTGCTTGAGAGTCGTGTTTTGCTTCTATCTTTTTCAAGTGGGTCAACACTTCTGTTATTCTTGATTCATTTGCCTGCTCCTGGCCTTTGTTCTGTTGTTGGAATCCAGGTGGTAGGTTGTTCATTTGTTGGAATCCCGGTGGTGGATTGTTCTTTTGCCCTGAATTGTTGCTCCATGAAAAATTCGGATGACTCCTCCACCATGGGTTTTAGGTGTTGGAATATAGATTGTTCCTCTGTCTGTTGAAATTATTGACATAGTTCACTATCTCTTCTTGTTGGTTGTAAGATTCTGACTCTGGTACTCCTCCAAATGGTGAACTTGTGGATCCACCATTAACTTTCATGTTAAGAGTTTCCAGATTTTTGCAAATCACATCCACCATTAGGATCTTCAGTTGCATTTCCCCCAAACTGTACTGACTGCTGAATCATCTGGATGCATGTTTTGATGTCACACGCATTTGCTGGTAAATGAGGATGTACAATACAGGAAATGAAGCCGTCGACCACTGGAATGGTTCAGTCTCGAATGGGTATCGGTGGTGCAACTTCCAAAGGTTCAGGTTCCATGTTGACTAAAGCTTCTTGGCCTTCTCGTCTTTCCCTTCTCAACTGTCTGATGGTTCTTTCAATTTATGGGTCAAGTGGTCGGAGTTCAAAGCTTCTGGTTCGTCTCATGTAGTTTCTGAGAACCTGAAACACAAGAAAACAAAAACAATAAGTAAAAAGAAATTAGATACAAGTAACGTATCTAACCCCAAAACTAATAGTGAAAGATAAATAAGTCACCGACAACGTCGCCAAAAACTTGACCGGTGCGTAATCACACGCGTATAAAGCAAGCGCACGTATCGTTCAAGTAGTATAAAAAGTATCGATCTCACGAGGACTTAATACCTAATCTATTAATTTTATTGGGTCAAATGATTACTAGTATCTAACAGGTTGATTGATTGATTTGAAATGGTTATGATTCTAAATTTAAAAATAAGTAAATAAAATTGCGCGAAAGTAGGTTTAAGAAAATTCAATATTAGGAAACTATCTACGGTTGTGAATCTTCCAATATCATTTTAAAGATGAAGTGGTTATTTAATTTTTTGTGTAATATATCGGTTTACTAACCTGGAACACTAAATTATGCGAAAGTCTCTGTCGATGGTCAGACGCAAATACCCTGTATAATCCAATTGAACCATATGTCTATGTCAACCAAATTACCTGGATTCATTAAGTTTAAGTTCCAATTATGGCTACCCCCGCCCGACTCGTATATGTCTATCATGTAAGGAAATCTATTAAAGGGCTATCTATCCTCAAGGAAGATCGTGGGCTATTAAGTCTAAGGCTGAAACCTAAAATTCCTTTGTCAAGTTTATTTTAGATTTACCAGATCAATCTTATTAGTGGCCAATTAACAAGACGCATTAAGCTTAAGACTTAATAAGTAAACCTTTAAATTACCAAAACTATAAAATAACCTCTTATAAACCGGTGATATTAGAATTCATCAAAACCCCAGATAATTAACTTAGTTATGACACATAACTAGGGCTAGTAAAACTTAAATAAAATAAAAGACATCAAGTAAAATGCTGAAAGTAAATGCTGAAAGTAATGACGGAAAGTAAATGCTGAAATTAAATACTGAAAAGTAAATGCTGAAAGTAAATACTGAAAAGTAAATGCTGAAAGTAAATTGCTGAAAAGTAAATTGCTGAAAAGTAAATGCTGAAAGTAAATTACTGAAAAGTAAATAAAGTAAAAGTACAATAAAAGAAAATGATGAGGTAAAAGGATCCACTTTTATTACTTCTATTTTAGATATCTCCCTTAATATAATATATTAACTTTGCATGATAATTACCAACCAGCCATATAGGCGGTATCCAGATTAAGTCAAATTAATAATTAATTACCAACCGACCAATCAGGCGGTATCTAGTTTAGTCAGGTTAAAACCAATTTAAATAATTACCAACCGACCAATATGGCGGTATCCTCATTAAGTCAGGTTTTAACTAGTTTATATATTATAATTAAGGGAGATTAATCTAAATATTAGTAATAAAAGTTTTACCTTTTACCCCAGCAAATGGGAGTTACCTCGTCATTACTGAAAAGTAAAAACTGAAAAATTAAAGAAAGAAAAGTACTGTGCGTAAAAGTAAATTGCGGAAAGTAAAAATTGAAAAGTAAAGAAAAGAAAGTGCGAAAGCGGAAATTAATTACTGAAAGCTGTAAATAAACAAACAAGATACAATCTTCTTATTATTCTTAAGGAATTTCTTAGAAGAAAGTGTGAATTTACAAGTGAAATAGCTTGGTTTTTATAGGCAAAATTTTGCCTCCATCAAATCATCCACCAAATCCATTATTAATTGCTCCACTAATTGCTTATCATGTTTGGTGGTGATTTGATAATTTTTATTATTTATTTATTAATTTATTTTTTTTGCTTTGAAAATGATTGAAAATGACTTTAATAATTACACACAACACACTTCTGGATGGTTCATCAATTCCGGGCATGAAATCTTCAGAATTCGAAATTATTTTGTCTTTCAAAGTTGTAGATCTTTGAGTCTTCTTTAATCTAGAACTTGAATCAGCTCAATCCGATATCAGAGTAAACAGTTATGCCAAAAATACGACAGATGCGTAAAACTGCACTTCGTTAAAACGCCCTTTCAAATTTCCAATCTCCAAAATTAATATGTCAAGTCCAATTTTTGCCCTTATTTGACCCACATTTCGTCCTAAATGATTTCATTGTGTCCCAATATTATTTTATCTGCAAAATAAATTAAAACACATCAAAACGTTTATCAAACCCGAGAAACTAAACAAAATATTAAGTAAAAGGGGCGGTAAATATTTATATATTTTCCGCTCATCATTAGGAAACATAATTCTTTGATAACATGAAACAATTTCAAATTAAATTCACCAATGATCTAATCACACAGGCCAAAGAATTTATTTATATACATAATTAAATGAAAGCATAAAATCACAACACAAATATATATTATTCTTGCATAGAATTTCCCAAGTTTCACTTGATTTTGTTTTGTTTATTTTGTTTTGATTATTGATGATCCACGAGAGAGTTGAGAGTTATTGTTTAAGCATTCCAAAATGCTTGTATTCGAGAGAGTCAGATTAATAATTTGCATGAGCAAATGATTAATGTAGGGCAGTTGGTGGAAATTATTTCCACCAAAACTAGCCACATATGCAACTTCCTATACTTGGGCAATGGTCTTGCCCACTGGGTTGGGTTAACCCATCATGGGTGACCCGACGCGACTCCATCCAACATTTATTTTCAATAATGTGAAATGTCAATTTTATTTATGGAGATTAATTTCTGATTAATTACAATCACTCTTAAATTGCTCAGATCTCATTATCATTTCAAAGCGATGTAGGATGTCATGACTAGACAAGTGTATAGTCATGGCATATGTATATGTATTTAACATGAGATGGTGTAGCAGGATGCCACCTGCAGATGAGAAATTTGTGGTGATCGGAGACCTTAAAGGCTGGGGATATTCAAACAGTGTTATCGGAACATACCTTGGGGCTCTATCCATTTTGCGGGATTACTACCCTTTTTATCGAACAACAGTACTAAGAAGAAGGTAAGGATTTTTTCGATGTTTCATTAACAGAGGGGTCAGTCTGCGGATACTACTTAATTAATGCTTTTGAATTTATTATCAAAGAAATATTTGAAATGCTTTTAATCTTAAAAAATATTTTTAATATAATTTTAAGTATTTCCATTTGATATGTTTGCTTGACATTGCAGATAGTATATGTGGACGACAAGAACCTAAAAATCTACTCTGCTGGAAGAGATAGACGAGAGCCAGATCGATACTTGAAATATACAGAGGCCACTTGTCATTGATTCCAATTCAAGAGAACTAAGTAAAAAGGTTGTCTCTGAATTTTTTTTTTTCAAAGTTACCTGATTCAGCAGTTTACATTTCTATCAAACCCATGCATACTTTTTATTTAGTCTCCCTATATATAATATTATTTTATTACAAAAAAGAAAAGGGTTCTATTGATTTTATAAAGACTAATTTTCGCTTGACGGATCATCATTAACTAGGCTCCAAAGAAAACTTAACCGAACTAAGTAGCTCCCTCCTCCAGTTTTTTCACTTGGGTGGAGAACCTAATCCTAAAGAATCTCGCTCTAAAGGGCCCATGTCGTTCCATTATTTGCGGCAACTTGTTTGCAATCATTATAATGGGTACGTTTTTCTTTTTTTTGAATACTCGGGAATACTTGGAATCAAGCCTGCACTCTTGCCCATCAAGCACTTTTAATAGGTTGTTTACGAAGGCACTCCCCTCCGTTGTGGATCCCCTTCTTTCCCATGGTTGTCCCCCTTCTTGTTCGACCGGCTCCTGTTCATGAAACTCGTCGAAGACCCACAAGTCATAGTAATTATTTGCTCCTGCAAAGTCATTTCTTCGGGAACTAGCAAAATATATTCTTATCACCTTCGATAAGAAGCTCATTAGGAGATGTGGGAACCAGGCCTGAAAGTTAATAGAACCAAATCCGAAGATTGATAATTATATGAACTTTGTTTACTTATGTCACTGTAAGAAATCGAACCCATGACCTTTCACATGGAGTAGCGGTGTCTTGACCATATAAATATCTATCATTTTGAAGACATACCTATTATCACCATTTGATCACTGAAAGAGAAAGAGAGTCTAATTATCGAATTAATTACCTATTTAATCATGTTTATGTTGTAGGCTAATTAGCAAAAAATATCAAATTAATTCCTGAATGTCGATAACTGATAATGACTTTGGGCTAATAGAAAGTAATTAATCACCTATGAATCATATAATCGAAACTGAGAAGCTCGTACTTATAAATCTGTGGCTAGATTGTTTGTTTGTTTATGGAATTATCGTCTTCGAATTCTGCTATGTTTTCAAATAACTAGTTTAATGGTCAAAATTATAGGGAAATTATCATCAATTCATCTGAAAAATAGTTGAAATTTGAAAAAAATATCAAATTTTAAGAAAATGATATATGCACACCCAACGTTATTAAAAACGATCATTTTCCACCCAAAATTATGTGTTTTTTCGAACATTAGTTAACTTTCGGATGGATAAATGATAAAACATCGGCAAAAGTTATTAAATTTTGACTAGTAAATGATCAATTTTAATAACGTTGGGTACACATATGGCATTTTCCAAATCTTGGTGTTTTTTTCGAACATTAACTAAATTTCGGATGGATAGATGATAATTTCCCAAAGTGCATATGCCCTATGAAAATTTGAATTACCCCAGAAAAGACCGTATGTTCTCATCATTTTATTCAAAATAATGCAAACAAAATGAGGAAATGTTTGGTAGAAAATCAAGCATCTGACACGTGGCCAAATACACTACGAGAAGGAGTCAGGGCCCATCATCAAAGTCTGACCTCAAGACCGTCAGTCAAAGGCTGGCCCAAGAGTCTTGTCAGAGCCTTAATTCATAACCTTCTTCCAGAGTCTAAATTCAAAAGCTCTCGGCAGAACGATCGCTTCATACTCACTCCCAGGAAAGGCAAATAGGGGTTACATTAGGAGTTAGCACTGAGAATCAGTTCCTTAACCACGTGAATTTTCTAAAGAATAAATCAAACATCCAATTAATTACTTTTTGTTTCTTTAAGCTGGACAACCGCAAAGAATAGGAAACTTCTAAGATTCTAAGGAGTATGCCAGTTAATGGGAAACTTGAATGAAATGTAACCACTGTCTGATATTTTCCTTATATCAAAGTAATATAAATAGTGTAAGAATCCACAGAATAATGGTTCGACCTTTTGATGATCAAGCAATAAGAGAGCACTTTTGACCAATTTATGTATTCTTCTTTAAATTCTATTATTTGTAGAGTTTACTGCAAAAACACTTATTATATAATATAATTATTTATTGATTCATGAGACAAATGCACTTTGTGTCCAGAATCACTCGTAAGAGAGGTAAGAGTTAATGTTTTAATAGACTTGGTTTCTCATTCTCATTCAGAGAGAAACTTATATGAGACAGATCGAAATGACTCATCCAATGAATTTATGTCATATATAATCAATAATTTTATCTCTATATTATTATTGGTTAATTTTAAAATTAGTGTGTGTGTGTGTATATATATATATAAATATTAGTAGATGAACGTACCACGTCATCCATAAGTCCGTCCCATGCAAGTCTCTCCCTCACCCTTCGTACTTCAAAGTTTGGGCCCTTGATGGACTTATGGGTGTTCTGGCCGCATCTTTATTTTCTCAGGAACTTGATCGTCAAGTCCCATAAATATCAATTTGACAGCCTCTATCAACTCCACCGGTTCAAAGTTTCAAAACTCAAAACTTTTCATCTTCTACTCTTCAGTTATTCTCTCTCTTCAACTCAGCGTCCTCACTCAAATCATTGTCGCTATGGCTTTCTAATCCTCTTATGACAACAATATTCAACGCTTGAGGGAAGACATCGACGTTCCCTAGACGTCTACCTGCAACCCCTCCCCGAGAGCGCATCTCTCTGGGAAAATAAGCTCACGGCTATCCCTCGCTGGTATTATTCTGGGGGAATACCACCTCCGAACCCTTCGGTTCCCTCCCACCATTTACTTCACTATATCTGTGTATTTTGCAACTTGCACCTGATGTAACTAACCCCAAACGGCCTCAGGTGCGTCGTGGGTTTCATTATCTTCTCGATGGTTAATGATTCACACCTTATGATACACGATTTCTTCTCTCTCTTTTCTCTGACCAAGGCCGGGTCTACCGACGGTGTGGACATGTATTCCTTTACACCCGAAAGTCAACAATTATACTTATGGGGTTGCTTACTTCAGACAAGTATTAGTCCTCTAAGGGTCTGCTAATGGTGACAGGTAACTGGCAGGTCATCGTCATCGATCGTGTTCTCTTTCCTCTGTGATTGTCGATGAACCAAGGTACTTGGCCAACTCATGTTTCTGAGTATGAAGTTTACGTCTTTTTGGTCAATTATAAGGTATGACATATTTTTCTTTTCTCTTTTCAGCCTCGAGTTCTGTATACATCCCCTCTGCCCTGAACTTTCCAAAATGAGGGTCAAGTTCTTGCATTGGTTTGTGGCTCCGAGGGGGAATGAGACGCTTCATTTCAACATAGTGGCAAACAACGATGGCCTTCATGCCCTAATGGATTGTTACCCTTATTTTTCCCTTTAAGTGCTGGTGACTATTTGTCTCTGTTTAGGAAGAAGGATCATGGGTGGTTCGTGTTGTGATATATGCCATAGAGCTTCATGTAATGTAAACAGTTTTATATGTTATGAAATAAAATGATGCATTATTCATTTTTCAAAGTGTTTGTTTAAATTTTGCATATTGTAAATTATCTTGATTACCCTAGATTACTTATGTGCCTTCAGACTTAGTGTATGAGTGTCGTACACAAGAGGATTTAAGTATGAAGTTAGTAATCTAAAATAGTCCATAGAGAGCAAAAAAAAAAAGTACTTTGTTTGTGGTTTATATATAGTTGTGGTCCATTCTATATTTGTATGGCGACCTTGATCCCGGATCGTCCATGTGGAGACATGAGAATGGAGACACCTTGTATGATGTGATGATATATGACTGGACCTAGATAGAAATGACTTTCTTATAATATTCGTTAAATAAAGAAATTCATTTCAATCTACTAGATGGTCATATATGGATAGATTTTAATCCTGAGTGTACTACGAACTCCTGCATGGCAGGATATATCCTTTGATTTACAAAGGTGAGGTTGGTGTAGCAGTCTCGACTAATAGCTACGTACTTTGGGGGCATGGTCTGGTGTGAAGCTGGGGACGTTTTACATAGACATGAAGTTCACTCATTCTTACGGGAAGTAGAAGAGTATCTTCCGTAAGGGTTGATTCGGTACTTGAACTGTTAGAGCGCTCAAGTCTTTCTGTTACGAATAGAAAGATTAAAATTCATAATGGTTATGAATAAATCGTTCATTATAGAATCAATGGTACTTAACGTAAAAATAATTAGAGGGGTATAACATACATTTTAACTCGACTCTAATTACGAGATACTCGTGAAGGGTTAATCTGTATGTAATGACTATATTGATGGACACCGACTTGGTTCGGCTTAATATACTATCTGCGGCAATGAGAGTGCAGCTTCAGGTTTTTAGTGGAATAACCCGGAGTTAATAATTCGGAATATTTAATTAAAAGCTTAATTAATATTTTGAGATTATTGGAGCTCGGAATCGTAGGTCTATTTGGTCCCCGTGCTAGCTCAATATAGTGCAGCGGATTTAGTATAATTGGATAGTCCAATTATATACTCACATATGTATATATATTATTAATATGATTAATAATGTTAAATAAATTGTGATTTTCTTTTGCAACCTAATTCATTTTCTGACCCTAGCCACCATCTTCTTCTTCTCCAAAATCTCCCAAAATGTTAAGAAATAAAAATAAGAACAAGAAGAAGTAACAAACAAAAACCTTATGTGACATTAATCTATAAATAGTTTAGGGATATATATTGTGAGTCTAGCCCACACTACTTTCTGTTGGTAACGAGATATAACACGGAAGACTCTTTTGGTTTTGAACCAAAATCCATCACTTTTGTTTTTCATTGACTCACGGCAATGAGGGTTTAATTTACCCACTGCCGAGCACTTCTTGAGTGATTCAGGGCTCGATTTGGTTTCGTTTTAATCCAGAATTTTTTTGAAACATATAGGGGAGTTTTGGGGCTGTGTCGGTACTGTTTTCAAGTGTAAAAACAAAACTGAAACACATCCACTGCTCACGCAATTTCAGGGGCTATTCGGCAGTGTGCTGGGTGCATTTCGGGTGTTAAAACAGTCTGGTTTTATACTGCTATTTGATGGCTATTCGGGGGCTGTTCTGGGGCTTAAATTTTATTCAAAATAGTAGCAAAATATCAATGTTATTGCTGGTTACATTCGGCCATTTGGTGGGAAGGGCAGAAAATTTTTTCAAGTCTGATCCAGGTGTCTAACATGCTTCCGCTGCGCAAGGAAAGCATTTCCTACAATTGGCATCGAGAGTAAGGTTGAAAAGTGTTCTTAACCCTTCTCTTTTTTATTTAAAGTTATTGTTTAGATGAGTAGACACAAAATAATATTCATGAGATGAATGATTATTGTTTTTCATGTGATGAATGGATTTTGCATTGGTCGTAAATTTTTCCGGCTCTTATTTTATGTTGATTTTGGTTTTGGGATGTAAGGCCATAAGGTCATTGTTTAAAATTGTTGTAATTTTAATTTTCCAATGTAAAATTTCAATTGTTGTAATTTGGAGCACCGAAGTCGCAAAAGGAGCCAACACCGCCTTGGAGTGTGATTTGAAGACCAAGGGATGCCTTGCGAATTTTTGTACTAATTAGATTAGTATAGGAAAAAATAAGAGCTCGGTCAATGCAAAATATTTGTTTTGTTATATGTATGTTTTAAATTCGAAATTTTTGAATAACATGTCATATAGTTTAGTGTGCCTACTCTTGCATTTCACATGCCATAACATGCTTTGGATGAATAATCATTTTAGACATGAAATATGATTTTATGTTATTTAAAATATTTAAATAAGGATATGCATGGAAAATAATTAATTTGATTAATTGGTTTTGTGGTTTAAAATTTGAATTCTAATATATTGGGCTTAATAAGTGCATCATAAATTCCATTAGTATATAGGATGGAAACCCGAATATAAATTCCATAGCCGAATCCGAATGGACGGTAATATGGTCTGCACTTGGGTTACAATTCCACGTACCTTTGGATTTTATAATGCATTTAGATTAATTAAATGATTTAATTAAAACCTTGACCATTTTAGGATTCCAAAATTTTAAACTAATTAATGTTCTAGTATTTTAAAAGTTAAAATATAATAGGTCACTAATACTACTCCAATTAATTAGTTTAATAGAGTAAAATAATTAGTAGAGACTAATAGACATTAGTGAGACAAATTTTAAGAGTTAAAATTTGTTAGGTCACTAATGGTAAACTAGTGTAAATAAGAGTTATGATTTAGCCGCCATAATATTACTCACACTAGTAAAATAAAATATTAGATATTTTAAAAATAGAAATCTTAAATTTAAAATAGTGAGTGGGAGAGGGATATACGATAATATATCCCGCGATCTCCGTTGTTAGTCCGAAAATGTGAGATTCAAAAGGCGCCTCGAGAATACTTTTTTTTCGTCCCCCTACGGATGGTGTCTATTTTGGGTCAATATCAAGTTTGGATTCCGAGAGGATAGAGATTCTAGATGTATCCGGTGAATTGACCTACCCTACGGCGGTACTTCACTAGTTAAATCTAAGCGTCTCGAAACGACGAGTCACACTCACAAAGGAATGATTCAATGTTAATTGAAATTCCTTGGTCGAATCAAATAGTAGTTGGTTAATATAAGAATAAGAGTTATTCCCGCATATATTAATCAATTGAGATTGTCTCGATCTATCATGCAAATACTTGACTTACCCTATGACGACACTTATTTGTGGGATGATAGATTTTCGTGGCATAGTAATTCTCTTAGGTTTCTAATTCGTTATTCATGGTTCATGCGTCATGTTTAATTTTATGCTAAAATTATTTGATAATTTTAATACGCGATGAATGAATGTTAAATGCATGTTTATTTTATTTTTCAGCCATGGTTTCTCCAATTATTTCCATACTCTCAAATGATAAATTAATGGGAGAAAACTATGTTAAGTGGAAAAGTAACATGAACGTTTTCCTGGTCTGTGAAGGCCTAAAGTTTGGAGTGTCCTCCCGATCCGGCCAGAAATGGGTCGCAGCTAATGAGAAAGCCCGCTGCTACTTGCTAGCAGGGATGTCCGAGGTTTTTGCTGTAAAGCATGAGCCTGTGGCTTCAGCATCTCAGATGATGGAGTCATTACAGGGCATGTTCGGGCAGCCTTTAGAGTGTCAACGTCATGAGGCTATGGTCTCAGCGATGACTGCTAGGATGAAGGATGAGACATCAGTTTTAGAGCACATCTTGAGGATGATGACCTATCTCAACACTGCCAAAACCCATGGTGCTCGTATTGACGAGCCAGATGACCATGATTATGGAAACTCTTCCGAAGAATTTCATGCAGTTTAAAAGCAACTATGTTATGAAACAAGTTGACTTTTACATTGACCCATCTGCTTAATGAACTCACCCACTATGAGTCCATACTTGTGGATCCTCGTAAGCCCAGTGCTGAGGCAAATATTACCGAGTCTTCAAAATCTGCAAAGATGAAGAAGAATGGAACTGGGAAGGCAAATGCTAAGCCCGTGAAAAAGAATAACAAGAAAGGCCCCAAGGATGCCAAGCCCAAGGGAAAGTGTTTCCACTGTAACAAGAACGAGCATTGGAAAAGGAATTGTCCTAAATACCTTGTAGAGCTGAAGGAGAAAAAGGCTACAGTAAATATGATTTACTTGTTATCGAATCTCTATTAGTGGAGGATGATAAATCTGCTTGGATTGTTGATTCTGGAGCCACTAACCATGTTTGTTCTTCTTTACAGCTACTTGACTCATGGAGGGACCTTACTGAAGGTGACTACACCATGAGGGTCCAGACATAGGATGTCGTTTCAGCAAAAGCAGTGGGAGTTTCTAGTTTAAATTTTACAAATAATAGTTATTTAAGTTTGAACAATGTGTTATTCATTCCTGGTTTTCACAGGAATTTGATTTATGTTTCTAAACTTTTGGATGATGGTTTTTCAGTTTCTTTTAATAGAAATTTGGTTATTATTGGTAGTAATGGTTAACCATATGTACATGAAACTCGAAAATAACTTATATATGTTAAGATCGTTAACACATAGGTCACTGCTCAATGCTGAAATATTTAAGGTTGAGAAACCTAAAATTAAACGGTATTTGTGGCATCTTAGACTTAGTCATATCAGCCTTGACCGGATAGATGGGTTGATAAGGAACGAAGCTTTAAACCAGTTAGAGCTCGGAACTTTACCAGTTGTGAATCCTGTTTATAAAGAAAAATGACCAATAGACCTTTTACTGGAAAAGGTATAAGAGTCAGTCAACCACTTGAGCTAATACATTCGGACGTTTTTGGACCGATGAATGTGAGAGCCCGAGGTGGTTATGAGTACTTCGTCACATTATTGACAATTATTCTAGATATGTGTATGTTTACCTAATACAGCACAAGTATGATACTTTTGAAAAGTTCAAAGAGTATCGTGCTAAGGTTGATAACCAGTTAGGTAAAACAATCGAAACTCTACGATCAGATCATAGAGAAGAATACAGTAACAGAGATTTTGAGGAATTCTTGGTTGAGCATAGGATAGTATCCCATCTCACAGCACCTGGAACATCATAGCAAAATGGTGTTACAGAAAGAAGAAATCGGACCTTACTAGACATGATTAGATCTATGTTTAGTTATAGCTCACTACCTAGTTCGTTCTGGGGATATGCACTGCAAACATCAATGTATATCCTTACTGTAGTTCCATCTATGTTTGTTCCTAAGACTCCCTTAGAGTTGTAGAGTGGTCGTAAAACTAGTTTATGTCATTTTCGCATATGGGGGTGTCCAGCACATGTGCTGAAGAATAAGATTACTAAGTTGGAGCCATGTTCTCAGGTATGCCTATTTGTAGGCTATCCTAAGAAGACTAGGGGTGGATTTTTCTATAGCCCTGAAGATAACAAAGTGTTTGTATCGACAAATGCTACGTTTCTGAAGGGAGACTATATGAGGGAGTTCAAACCTCGAAGTAAAGTGTTACTCGAGGAGTTACTTGCTGGTTTGACAACCACACCATTGTCAACGACAGTTGACAAACACATAGCACCTTCGACATCTGAGCGTCAGATGTCAGTTCATCAGAATGATCTGCCATCTAGACGTAGTGGGAGGGTTGTACGACAACCTGATTGCTATCTAGGAGTTGGAGAGCACAAGTTGTCACATCCAGTGATGATATAGATGATTCATTGAACTATCGTAGTGAAATGGATGATTCTGATAAAGAGGAATGACTCAAATCCATGAACCTAGAGATGAAGTCTATGTACTCCAACTCAGTTAGGGAACTTGTAGACCAACCTGATGGGGGTAAAACCTATAGGTTGTAAGTGGATCTACAAGAGAAAATTGGGAGCGAATGGGAATGTACATACCTTCAAGGCTAGGCTAGTGGCCATGGTTATACCCAGAAAGAGGGAAGTGACTATGAGGAAACTTTCTCGCCAGTAGCCATGCTCAAATCCATCTGCACTCTTCTGTCCATTGCAACATATTATGACTATGAGATTTGGCAAATAGACGTCAAAACTTAATTCTGGAATGGCAATCTTGATTAGTGTATCTATCTGGTACAACCAGATAAGAGGTTCATAGTGTACGGGCCAAAATTGGGCCAAGGGTAAAATTGACTTTTTACCACCAAAGCCAGCCGCAAGACCTGGAGCCCAGAAGAAGATCCATGGGCCGCCTCACGAGCCTAAATTCATTAAAGACAGACAAACGGACACCAGTTACAAAGATCAGGAAGTGGATCCGAATTCATTACCGTCATCATGAAGTCAACGGTTATGAGATCTAAAGGACCTGAAATTATTACATCATTGAAGAAGTCTCCAACGGGCAGAAGATGAATCCTATAAAAGAGCAAGGCAAAGAATAAAGAGGGATCGATACACAACTCCGATCTTCAGATAATATCCAACAGTCCGCCCTCACGGCAATTGATCAGTGGTTTAGGTATCCTAACACCTGAATCCTTTCGACTTAGATCCTCTCATACTTTGGCTAACTTGAGCGTCGGAGTGCCTACGGTTTCCATCACACCGGTGGGCAGTAACCACCTCTTTTGCTCTATTCTTATTTTGCAGGTTCGCTTGTGCCCCTCTACTCATTCTCAATTGTGGACCTCGACCGAAATCAGGATCTACACATAGCCCAAGGTCAAGAGCAAAAGGATTGTAAGCTGCAAAGCACCATTTATGGACTCAAGCAGACATCTCGATCTTGGAATATAGGATTTGATACTACGATCGAGTCTTATTACTTTGTGTAGAATGTTGATGAGCCTTGTGTATACAAGCACGTTATTGACGGGAAAATGGTTTTTTCTTATTTTATACGTTGATAATATTTTACTCATTGGGAATGATGTAATGATATTATCGGACGTGAAAACCTGGCTAGCTAACCAATTCCAAATGAAAGATTTGGGAGATTCTAGTTATGTTCTTGGGATTCAGATACTTCAGGATCGCAAGAAATGACTATTAGCTATGTCTCAGACATCCTATATCGACAAGATCCTTGTGCGATTTGGGATGTAGAATTCCAAGAAAGGCAACTTGCCTTATCGACATGGAATTCACTTGTCAAAGGAACAGTCTCTTAAGATACCTCAAGATGTTGAGGAAATTAGACCATATCACATATTCCTCAGTAGTTGGTAGTCTCATGTATGCTATGTTATGCACTAGACCGACATATGTCTTGTAGTGGGAGTATAAGTAGATTTCAGTCTAACCCAGGATTGGATCATTGGGTGGCTGTGAAACACATTCTCAAGTATCTTAAGAGAACGAAGATTGTATTCTCTATTCTAGTGAGGATATGATCCTAGGGGGTATAACAGACTCTGATTTCCAACGGATGTAGATTCTAGAAAAATCAACATCTTGATCAGTGTTTACCCTAGGTGGTGGGGCTATAGTATGGCAGAGTATAAAAAAATCTTGTATTGCTGACTCCACCATGGAGGTTGAGTATTGTAGCATTGCGTGAAACAGCTAAGGAAAGAAGTCCGTTTGGGGTTTTGGGCAAAGGGCGCGGTGAAGCCGGCTGTTCGAAGGCTTGTTCGGCGAAATCATAATTTTAAAATTTTTTTAAATTACCGAATAAATGATTCAATATCCAATATGAAAATTTATTCATATTTCACCTAAACAAATTTATTCAATATCAAATACGACATAATAACTAAGAAACGTCGCGAAAACGTTTTACGAAATATTTTTCGCAAAATGGCATAAACGCATTTTGACCGAAACGCTACCCAATACACATGAGGGCTGCCGCAGTCAGCCCCAATATATTAGTAGGCATTATCATAGGCTGGCCGAACAGTTACCAATTCACTGTTTGGGCAGTCATCCACCCGGTTGCTCAAAAGGTCCACCCGGTAACGCGTTGTTTTTACCAGTTTCACTTATTTAAACTCCGAAATAAATTTCCGGGAAATTGTTCCAACACCCAAAACACTCCAATACATTCATATTGACATATTGTTTATTACTAAGACACATTATGACGAATCGGATCCAGAAGCAAAATATATCAATTTTTCATGCTTAAAAGCCAATTTGCCAACATTAAGATATAATCTGACAACCAACCAAAGTCACCACAATGAAGCTGAAGGGGTTTTTAGGGGGTGACCGGTAACGCAGCGGAAGCGGTGAAAATCGATTTTCAGATTTCAAAACTTTTTCTCGGATTAATTAAATAAACATATTTATTTAATATTCCAATAATCAAATTATGAAATAAAATTTCAATGAATCAAATTCAAGTGAAATTACCAAATTACCCTTATATGGTATTTTGTCCATTTTAGTCCGAAATTGATCAATCAATTTTGAATGATTCTAAATCATTTCTAAGATGAACTTAGCATGTTCAAAACATCAAAACACCAAAGCCACAAAATCCCCAAAATTCCATTCCATTGGCCGTGAGCACCATTTGGTGCCAAAATTGACCATGGTCATTTCATGCTTCAAAAACATCCAAATAAATCCAATCAACATGAAACTTTGCATGCATCATATACACACCCAAATACTCAACATATATGAAAACCCCCAAATTTGGAATAGGTTATAACCCTAATTTTTCAATTTCCACAAATTGGGCAAATTAGGCCATTTACATTAAATCAAATGTTTCAATCATCAATCTTTCATCCAATTCAAGTCTCAACACAATGAAACAACTCAAGATCAAATCTAGGTCATTTAAGAGTGGGTCAACAACTCTAGAATAGCAACATGGTTTCATAAACCTTAAAAGAATACATATACTACAATAGTTACATCTTCTTCATCATACATGCTACAACTTCAACCAAACTTTCCATCAACAAAACACAAGAAAAAGAAAGAAATAACTAAGATATCACATATGGAAGCCTAGATCCTAAGGAACAATTTCCTTACTAATAGTAAGTTGGAGAAAACTTACTAATCCAGCTTTCCTTGGTTTTTTCTTTTTTCTCAAGCTTCTTCAAGTTTCTTTAATGGAGTTTTCTTTTGTGAAATTGTATTAGGTTATCAAATGAAAATGAAATGAAAACAATATATACTTGTAATAAATAACCCTTGGCCGAAATTACAAAGCATTTATTTTACATTTTTTCATTTCAATTTCATTTAATAAAGTTTGTCAACTTGCATTAATATCTAAAAACAACTTTATTAGATTTATTTAAGTCAACAATTGCAACTAACATCATTTACTTTAATTATCCTAAATAAGATATTTATATTTTAATTAATTTAATCATTTAACAATTAAATAATTAATTAATTAATCAAATACAAATATATTAAATATATGTATAATATTTACATTAAATATTAAAAACATATATTCATTTAGGAAATAAGTCAAATAACTCATTTTGACTATTAATTAATGTGTATTTAAATTAATCAAGTATTAAATGTAAATACACAATAATTAAGGAAATGACTATCTAGTCTCTTTAGCATGTATCTTGCGTTTAACCATTAAACGACTTTATAAATAATCAATATTATTTATTTATGTTGCTCTAGTGCTCAACGAGTATGTTTCATTATTGAGACTCTCTAGGTTCAGGTATATCCGTCACGAAATCTAATTTCGTGTCCATAATCTATCCACCCGTAGATTATGACGATCACGGATAATCTCGCTAAACCATACAGGTCGAGGTCATCGCAAATGTATAATTCCTCCGTCACAGGTATCCGGATAAATCCCAGAGATATAGATGTAAACGTCAAATCTCTATCGGGATTATCCAGTCGACTATTCTATTAGCAATCTCAAAAGAATGTTTAGAACTAGCTTCTAAACTTTACCACGGGCCCATGGTTTTATCTGATTGCTAATCATATGGACTACCTATGCTCTGGTACACAGAACTGACGGATCCTATCTTGACACACATAGGACACCCTGAGGATCTATCTACACCCAACGAACAGGCGGAGGTCTGATCTAAATAGATCGGTGACGTGACTGCCATCTAAGTGTAGAAGATGTCTCATGTGCCCACAATGGCATCTCAAGTCTAAGAATCACAAGTGCTACTCAACCCAAGAAGATTCTTATTGACGCTGGTGTACCATCCATTAAGAATCTTCGTGAGTCGTTCAGTGTTTATCCGCTATAAACCCTACACGTCTATACTAGTCTCCAAGACTTATGGTTCATTGAGAAACCATTGGAATCATATATTCCAGTATACGACATGTACCGGTCTCAACGGGTTTACTATACTGACCAAGTAGTGTAAACCTTGACCAGGAACTGTCTGAGAATGACAACGTCATGATACGACTCAATGTCCGTTGCGACGCTTTTGCAACTGTATCATGACTAATCATTCTAAGGTCATTACGTCTTTACCATATAAAAGATTAGATTATATTATAGAAACTGCATATATTATTACTAATAATAATGTTTTACAGAAGTATTTAACAAAAATACAACCGGGAATTGGCGCTCTGAGCACCAACCCCAACAAAATCTCCCACTTGCTCTAGTGCCAATATCGATTGTATCTAATACCCATCGACTCCACGTGTTTATCAAACAACTTCGGAGGTATGGCCTTCGTCAGCGGGTCTGCTACATTGTCTTCACTCGGTACCTTGCACACGACAATATCCCCTCGCGACACGATCTCTCGAATGATGTGGTACTTGCGTTCCACATGCTTCGACTTCTGATGCGCCCTCGGTTCCTTTGCTTGCGCAATGGCTCCAGTATTATCACAGTATAACGGAATCGCATTCTCGATACTTGGGACAACTCCCAATTCTGTGATAAGTTCTTTATCCACACAGCCTCTTTTGCAGCTTCAGAAGCTGCAATATATTCCGCCTCAGTGGTGGAATCAGCTGTCGATCCCTGTTTGGAACTCTTCCAACAAACTGCACCTCCGTTAAGGGTAAAGACAAATCCAGATGTAGACTTTCTATCATCGGGATCCGATTGGAAATCGGAGTCTGTATACCCATTAACCTGCAGTTCGTTTCCTCCATATATAATCAACTTATCCTTAGTACCTTTAAGATACTTTAGGATATGTTTAATGGCCATCCAATGGTCATTACCTGGATTGGACTGATATCGACTAGTTACGCTAACAGCGAAACTGATATCAGGCCTCGTACATAACATGGCATACATTATGCTACCCAAACACGAAGCATAAGGTTGGTTAGACATTCTAACCTTCTCATCTTCTGTTTGTGGACACATCTTCTTAGAAAGATGAATCCCATGTCTGAACGGTATGTTTGCTGTCTTACAGTTACCAAACTATACCGTTCCAAGATCTTATCTACGTACGTTGATTGGGATAACCCAATCAGCCTCCTTTGTCTATCTCTATAGAGTTTTATCCCTAAAACATAGGAAGCTTCTCCCAGGTCCTTCATGGAGAAATTCTTACAGAGGTACGCTTTGACGCTTTGTAACATACCTAAATCATTCCCAATGATTAGGATGTCATCAACATATAGGACTAAAAATACGACCATGCTCCCACTGGCCTTCTGATACACACAGGATTCTCTCCGAATTCTTGAGAAAACCAGACGATCTAATAATCTCATCGAATCGAAGATTCCAACTTCGTGAAGCTTGTTTAAGTCCATAAATGGACTTCTTAAGCTTACATACCATACCGAGGTTTCGCTGGATGTGAAACCTTCCGGCTGTTCCATATAGATTTCTTCATCAAGAAATCCATTTAGAAAAGCCGTTTTGACATCCATTTGCCAAATCTCGTAGTCATGATACGCAGCTATAGAAAGCAAAATCCGGATAGACTTAAGCATTGCTACCGGCGAAAAAGTTTCATCGTAGTCGACGCCAGGTCGCTGCGTGTAACCTTTTGCTACCAGTCGGCCTTGTAAGTTTCAACCTTACCGTCAGGCCCGCGCTTCCTCTTGTAAACCCATTTACAACCGATAGGAACAATTCCTTCGGGAAGCGGAATCAAGTCCCAAACTTGATTTTCATGCATTGAGTCTATCTCGGATTTCATGGCACTTTGCCATTTCACGGAGTCGATGTCCAACATCGATTCTCTATAGGTGAAAGGATCTGTCTCTTCAACTAAGAGAACATCCAGACTCTTTTCTTGTATCAAATACAAGCGTTCAGGAGGTCTAGATACCCTTTCCGACCTACGGAGTGTGTGTGTTGAAGGTCCTTCATCTACTTGAACTTCAGGTTCCTCCGTTGGTTCGTTGTTTTCAGGTTGGACTTCATCAAGCTCAACCTGTCTATGATCACCACCTTCTGACAAAAATTCTACTTCTAGAAATTTTGCGAAGCGAGCTACGAACACATTTCGATGCTCGGTATCATAGAACAGATATCCCCTCGTGTTCGAGGGATATCCAACAAACCTAAACTTTTGCCCTCGAGGCGAAAGCTTACTTTGCTGAGTTACCCTGACATAGGCAGGACAACCCCAAACCTTAATATAATTAAGATTCGGTCTCCTACCGAACCATATCTGATACGGTGTCGTAGGAACAGCCTTTGAAGGAATCTTATTCAAAAGATGTGCGGCTGTTAAGAGACAGTAGCCCCATAAGTAATAGGGCAAATCTGTGAAACTCAACATCGATCGGACCATATCCAATAAAGTCCGATTTCTCCTTTCAGATACACCATTGTGCTGTGGTGTACCTGGAGGAGTATATTGAGCGAGAATCCCATTCTCCTTCATATAATCCATGAACTCACCACTCATATATTCACCGCCTCGATCTGATCGAAGGCATTTAATATATTTACCAGTTTGTTTTTTCTACTTCATTTCGGAACTCTTTGAACTTTTCAAAGGTTTCCGATTTATGTCGCATCAAATACACATAACCGTACCGTGACAAATCATCGGTAAAGGTAACGAAGTACGAATAACCACTGTGAGCAGTTTGACTTAGTGGACCACATACATCAGAATGTACGAGTTCCAGTAAGTTAGTGGCACGGTGTCCAACACCAGAAAATGGGGCTTTGGTCATTTTTACCCTGAATACAGGATTCACAAGTTGGATAGGATTCAATGGTAAGATCTGATATCAAACCATTCCTAACCAATTGGGTAAGGCGTTTAACGCCAATGTGACCAAGTCTCATATGCCAAAGTTCAGTATTATTAATTACAGGTAAACTACGTTTATTAACTCCAGTATTTAATATATCTTTTGAAGTTTGCAATGTATAATGACCATGCTGGTTTGGACAACAAAGGATCTGAATATTATTTCTATCATATAAATACAAAGAACTATTCTTAATATTAAACAAAATCCTTCTGTATCAATACAAAAAGTGATATAATATTAGCGACACATCCCGGTACAAAATGACAGTCATGTAACAAAAGTGTCCCATTCGGCAATGAGATCTCGCATACTCCCACTGCAACTGCATCCAAAGAGTCTCCACTCCCGAATCGCAACTGCATCTCCCCTGGCTTCAGCCTCCTACTTTCCTTCAGCACCTGCAACGAATTGCAAATGTGAATGGGACAAGCAGAATCTAAAATCCAGCTGGATGTAACGGCTTCACAAGCCAAAGATAAATCAATAACTGGAAAAATAAAAGTACCTGATGTAGATGCTCTGTCTCTCCTCACTGGGCAATGTAATCTGGACAGTTCCTCTTCCAGTGCCCGACTTTGCCGCAGTGGTGGCATTTGTCTTCAGAAGCCCTCTTGGGCTTACTATCTTTGCCTGCTGTGGAGGACCGAAGGCCTTCTTCTTCTTCCCTTCTTCTTCTTTCCCTTGGACATTCCTTGGGAAGAAGCAGAGAGAGAAGTAGATCTAGGGGCGAGTCGGTACTCGTACTCCTCTTCTTCAGATCTCTCTCTGCCGTGATCCTCGCACAACATCCTATGTAGCTCCTGGTATGTGCAGACTGTCCCGTGCATGTTGAAGTACATCACAAACTGGCGCGAATGAAGCTGGCAGAGAACCAAGAATGACACTCCTACCGAGAATGTCATTTAGGATGAGATTATGTTGCCTCAATTGATCGATCAAATCGATCATTTGAAGAACATGTGGGCTAACACTTTGCCCCTCATCCAGACGCGCATGGAACAGTTCCATGGCGACCTTGTGAACAATAACCTGTTCCTGGTTCTCGAACGATTGTCTTAATCGCGTCATCATACTATAGGAATCTGATGTTCCATAGTATTGTTGCTTGAGTTTCGGAGAGAGCGAACTAAGGATGTATGATTTAACCCTTAAATCATCATCCTTCCAAGTTTCAAAAACTTGGCGTTCCTCCTCCGAAAGCATCCTCACCCACTGCAAGGGGTAAAGGACCCTCAAGAACATAACCCAACTTTTCGGAATCGAGGACAATCCTCAAATCCAATTCCCAGTCTGTAAAGTTCTCAGCGCCTTTCAGTTTGTTCGCATCTAACATACGCGCAAACTGGTTTGTGGATTGACCCGCCATCGCAAATCTATCATATAGATCACGAAAAACGGTTAGCAGAAATTAAGCAGTTTCATATAATATCAAAAGCATAAACTAGATCATGGATTTTTAATCTAATATGCCCCTCCCACTAAATCATGCAATACTGTAATCCCAAACAGAATACAAATATTTAATAATTAAATTAAATAAAATAGTGAAAGGTGGATCCCGTGAATATATTTCAGCTCACAGCAGAGGCACGGTCTCGCCTACGTATATTCATCAGGTAGACAACTCATTTGTCAATCACTCAAAAGTGACTCCTAAGTATCCGGTCCTGGCCGTTTCTCGTTGTCGCTGCGAAGGCAGACCCACAAGGAGACGTACCAAGGTAATACTCGTCAATGATAAACTCAAGTTACTTACGTAATCCTGACAGCTAGGGCACGTTCAGAATTCCGCTTTTACTTGAATTTATCTAGTATCAGATATACATCCGGTATAAATAAATCTTTATCGGCTACACCCTCACAGCAGAGGCACGGTCTCGGATGTAGTCACAAAGAGATATTCATAAACCGTATTGACAAGACGGACCATATAACATGCATCAAATACATAATTACATTAAAACCTTATTATTAGGGATTTTCCGCTAAGTGTCATACACCCTAAATCTAATCAAATTAGTTCCTAATAAGCATGCATAAAGTCAAGAAAACATGATTAAACATTGATTCAATGATGGCTAATCATTTTAAGTGGCCTAGAATCAGACTCGCTCTGATACCATTTTGAAGGGGTTATTTAGGGGGTGAATCCGGTAACGCAGCAGAAGCGGTGAAAATCAGATTTTCAGATTTCAAAACTTTTTCTCGGATTAATTAAATAAATATTTTATTTAATATTCCAATAATCAAATTATGAAATAAAATTTCAAATGAATCAAATTCAAGTGAAATTACCAAATTACCCTTATATGGTATTTTGTCCATTTTAGTCCGAAATTGATCTAATCAATTTTGAATGATTCTAAATCATTTCTAAGATGAACTTAGCATGTTCAAAACATCAAAACACAAAAGCCCAAAAATCCCCAAAATTCCATGCCATTGCCGTGAGCCCATTTGGTGCCAAAATTGACCATTTGGTCATTTCATGCTTCAAAACTCATCCAATGAAATCCAATCAACATGAAACTTTGCATGCATCATATACACACCAAATGCTCAACATATATGAAAACCCCCAAATTTGGAATAGGTTATAAACCCTAATTTTTCAATTTCCACAAATTGGGCAAATTAGGCCATTTACATTAAATCAAATGTTTCAATCATCAATCTTTCATCTAATTCAAGTCTCAACACAATGAAACAACTCAAGATCAAATCTAGGTTATTTAAGAGTGGGTCAACAACTCTAGAATAGCAACATGGTTTCATAAACCTTAAAAGAATACATATAACTACAATAGTTACATCTTTCTTCATCATACATGCTTTACAACTTCACCAAACTTCCATCAACAAAAACGCAAAGAAAAAGAAAGAAATAACCTAAGGATATCATATATGGAAGCCTAGATCCTAAGGAACATTTTCCTTACTAATAGTAAGTTGGAGAAAACTTACTAAAATCAAGCTTTCCTTGGTTTTTCTTTTCTTTCTCAAGCTTCTTCAAGGTTTCTTTAATGGTGTTTCTTTTGTGAAGTGTGTATTAGGTTATCAAATGAAGATGAAATGAAAACAATATATACTTGTAATAAATACCCTTGGCCGAAATACAAGCATTTATTTTACAATTTTTCATTTCAATTTCATTTAACTAAAGTTTGGTCAACTTGATAAATATCTTAAAACAACTTTATTAGATATTTATTTAAGTCAACAATTGCAACTAACATCATTAACTTTAATTATCCTAACTAAGATATTTATATTTTAATTAATTTAATCATTTAACAATTAAATAATTAATTAATTAATCAAATACAAATATATTAAATATATGTACAATATTTACATTAAATATTAAAAACATATATTCATTTAGGAAATAAGTCAAATAACTCATTTTGACTATTAATAATGTGTATTTAAATTAATCAAGTATTAAATGTAAATACACAATAATTAAGGAAATGACTATCTAGTCTCTTTAGCATGTATCTTGCGTTTAACCATTAAACGACTTTATAAATAATCAATATTATTTATTTATGTTGCTCTAGTGCTCAACGAGTATGTTTCATTATTGAGACTCTCTAGGTTCAGGTATATCCGTCACAAATCTAATTTCGTGTCCATAATCTATCCACCCGTAGATTATGACGATCACGGATAATCTCGCTAAACCATACAGGTCGAGGTCATCGCAAATGTATAATTCCTCCGTCACAGGTATCCGGATAAATCCCAGAGATATAGATGTAAACGTCAAATCTCTATCGGGATTATCCAGTCGACTATTCTATTAGCAATCTCAAAAGAATGTTTAGAACTAGCTTCTAAACTTTACCACGGGCCCATGGTTTTATCTGATTGCTAATCATATGGACTACCTATGCTGGTACACAGAACTGACGGATCCTATCTTGACACACATAGGACACCCTGAGGATCTCTATCTACACCCAACGAACAGGCGGAGGTCTGATCTAAATAGATCGGTGACGTGACTGCCATCTAAGTGTAGAAGATGTCTCATGTGCCCACAATGGCATCTCAAGTCTAAGAATCACAAGTGCTACTCAACCCAAGAAGATTCTTATTGACGCTGGTGTACCATCCATTAAGAATCTTCGGTGAGTCGTTCAGTGTTTATCCGTTATAAACACCTACACGTCTATACTAGTCTCCAGACTTATGGTTCATTGAGAAACCATTGGAATCATATATTCCAGTATACGACATGTACCGGTCTCAACGGGTTTACTATACTGACCAAGTAGTGTAAACCTTGACCAGGAACTGTCTGAGAATGACAACGTCATGATACGACTCAATGTCCGTTGCGACGCTTTTGCAACTGTACCATGACTAATCATTCTAAGGTCATTACGTCTTTACCATATAAAAGATTAGATTATATTATAGAAACTGCATATATTATTACTGATAATAACGTTTTACAGAAGTATTTAACAAAAATACAACGGGAATTGGCGCTCTGAGCACCAACCCCTACATGAACCATCCAAGAACAATTATAGGCATACAAGAGTGATCATAACACTCTAGAATGGCAACATATAATCAAATGATCAAATTGAATAAATATTATAATAATATTATCCAATTCTCTACATTCACAACATGCTTAACACTTCCAAATCCATCTTCCAACACCAAAAGTCCCAATTTAAACAAGTAAAGAAAACCCTAGAACTATTCTAGGAACACAAGACAAGAAACTAAATTTCTAAACTCAAGAATATTAAAGATTACCTTTTAAATCTCCATTTTTCCTAAGCTTTTTCTTGTTTCTTCTTCACTTTTAATCTTGAATCATCAAGCAACTATGTAACCTTTTTCCTTTTGAAGCTCACGGCCAATGAGGAAGATGATAGAAAAAGAAAACAATTTTTTTTTTTTACTTTAAATTCAAAAGGACCAAGAAGCCACAAGAGGGGAAAGGATATAGAGAGGAAATATCATCTCATCAGTGAGATAGTGCCGGGAATAGACGTTTTTGTCACAAAGATTGCATCTGCAGAGAACATGGTTGATCCGTTTACAAAGACCTTGTCGGTTAAAGTGTTTGAAGGTCACCTAGATGGTCTAGAATTACGTGACATGTCTCATTTGCTCTAGTGCAAGTGAAAGATTTTGGGATACATGCCCCAGAGCTTCATGTAATGTAATGTTATGAAATAAAATGATGCATTATTCATTTATCAAAGTGTTTTTTTAAATTTCACATATTGTAAATTATCTTGATTACCCTAGATTACTTATATGCCTTCAGACTTAGTGTATGAGTGTCATACACAAGAGGATTTAAGTCTGAAGTTAGTAATCTAAAAAAGTCCAAGAGAGCAAACAAAGCAGGTACTTTGTTTGTGGTTTATCTATAGTTATGGTCCATTCTATTTTTGAATGGCGACCTTGATATGGGATAGTCCATGCGGAGATATGAGAAATGAGGCACCTTATATGATGTGATCATATAGGACTGGACCCAGATAGAAATGAATTTCTTATAATATCTGTTAAATAAAGAAATTCATTTCGATCTACTAGATGGTAATATATGGATTGATCTTAATCCTGAGTGTACTACGAACTCCTGCATGGGAGGCTATGTCCTTTGATTTACAAAGGTGAAGTTGGTGTAGCAGTCCCAACCAATAGCTACTTATTTTGGGGGCATAGTCTGGTGTGTAGCTGGGGATGTTTTACATAGACATGGAGTTCACTCATTCTTGCGAGAAGTAGATGAGTATCTTCTTTAAGGGTTGATTCGGTACTTGAATGGTTAGAGCGCTCAAGTCTTTCTGTTACGGATAGAAATATTAAAATTCATAATGGTTATGAATAAATCGTTCATTAGAGAATCAATGATACTTAAGGTAAAAATAATTAGAGGGGTATAATAGACATTTTGACTCGGCTCTAATTACGAGATACTCGTGAAGGGTTAATCTGTATGTAATGACTATATTGATGGACACCGACTTGGTTCCGCTGAATATACTATATGCGGCAACGAGAGTGCAGCTTCAGGTTTTTAGTGGAATAACCCGGAGTTAATAATTCAGAATATTTAATTAAAAGCTTAATTAATATTTCGAGATTATTGGAGCTCGGAACTGTAAGTCCATTTGGTCCCCGTGCTAGCTCAATATACTGTAGCGGATTTATTATAATTGGATAGTCCAATTATATACTCACATATGTATATATATTACTAATATGATTAATAATGTTAATATGTCACACTTTGAACTTTATATTAAAGTTTCATATATGGTTTTTAATAATTATTTGATAATTATTAATTACATATTATTAAATTATATTATAGATATTTAATAAATAAAGATATGATTTTGATATTCCAAAATAGTTTTTGGAAAGCTTTTGAATGGTTTTAGAAGTTACATATCTTAATATGGATGTTACAACTCTTTAAACAATAATTTTAAATTATCATTAAGATGATAATTATGTAATATTTGATGTTATAAAAATTGCTATAGATGTGGAGGGGTGGCCAAAATTCCTAAGGGTGGAAGGGGAAAAGTTTTTGTGATTTTTGGAAAAAAGAAACCTTAAGTATAAAAAGGAAATGTGATTTTCTTTTGCAAAATAATTCATTTTCTAACCCTAGCCTCCA
This sequence comes from Zanthoxylum bungeanum, assembly GCA_019454045.1. Taxonomy (NCBI): domain Eukaryota; kingdom Viridiplantae; phylum Streptophyta; class Magnoliopsida; order Sapindales; family Rutaceae; genus Zanthoxylum; species Zanthoxylum bungeanum. The sequence continues at coordinate 54,987 of SKCR01005869.1, read as the reverse complement.
TGTCCTTCTTCTCTAAACTCTCTCAAAGTGTTGAGAAAAAAAATAAGTACAAGAAAAAAAACAAACAAAAACCTTGTGTGACATTAATCTCTAAATAGTTTAGGGATTAATATTGTGAGTTTAGACCACACTACTTTCCGTTGGTAATGAGATAAAGTACGAAATACTCTTTTGGTGTTGAACCAAAATCCATAACTTTTGTTTTTCATTGACTCACGACAGTGGGGGTTTAATTTGCCCATTGCCGAGCACTTATTGGGTGATTCGAGGCTCGATTTGGTTTTTTTTTTAATCCATAATTTTGGAAACATATAGGGGTGTTTTGGGGCTGCGTCGGGGCTATTTTCAAGTGTAAAAACATAACTGAAACACATCCAATTCTCACACAATTTCAGGGGCTATTCGGTAGTGTGTTGGGCACATTTCGGGTGCTAAAATAGTCCAGTTTTGTACTTCTATTCGAGGGTGTTCCGGGACTGTTCCGGGGATTAAATTTTGTTTAAAATAATAGCAAAATATTAGTGGTATTACTGGTTACATTCGGCCACTTGGTGGGAAGGGCAGAAAAAATTTGCAAGTCTGATCCGGGTGCCTAACGTGCTTTCGCTGCGCAAGGAAAGCATTTCCTATAGTTCGCCCATCATAAGATTCACTTTAATGAGAGATTTGTGGGCAAGCCGGTGTCTATTAGGGGATTTAATTTCTCTGCCTCCGAATCTAGTATGGCATCCGAAATCATTCCTTCTAATGACCATAACTAGAAGAACTTGTAAAAACTCCAGGGGATGAAATGAGGTGTTGAATGAAGCAGAGACCCCTTACAAGCCTTAAAATATGGGCTTTGAAATGATGGTTTCTGGTTTAGATAGTTCCCTTGATAACCTTATTATGATTTCAAGGATGAAGCCCAACATTGCTGCAGCCCAAACTCTACAAAAATCTTCCATTATTTCTTCCACCGCAGTTTGACCTCATTCTGGTGTCACGCCGCCCCTAGGTAGGGCAAGGTCTAAGAGGAAAAACCTTTGCTCCTCATTTTCTTCTGTTGGGATTCCTATTCCTTTTCGTTATGAGTCTCCAATTCCTTCAGATGAAGAAGAAGGTCAGCTCCAGCATCGCCCCAAGAAATATAGGATTGAGAGCGAGCTAGCACGCCCTTCGAGGATCGGGACAGAGCCAAGCACCATAGTTGCAGCTTTTGGGTCTGGTGCATTGGCATCAGGGCCTGCTTCACCTACTACTCATTTCGGCCCAGCCCCAGTTCTGTATATATCTTCGCCTCCGGCCTCTACTTTGAAGTCTCCCACCTCGATCTCCAAGTTATCTGCCTCTGCTTCTGGATCTCAGTTGCTTCTTCTATCTTACCTCCGTTACAACCTCATTTGGATTCTCGTTCGGGCCCTGTACATCAACTCCTTGAACTGCCTGTCTTTTCTTTTGATGTTGGAGAGTTTCAAAATCTACTAGGCTCTGTACGCTTTATCGTTGCCTCCCCCTCTGCACAACAAGGTCTGCTCTCTTTGCTTCAAGATCCTACCTTCAGTAGTGGGATCCTGCATTTCAGTAGGGTGAGTGCCATTTTTGCAGCCCAATTGCTTTGGATGTCAAAGGTTCGCCTCCAAAAGTCTCATGATGATTTATCCAAGGCCTCAGAAGCGATGAAGTCAATGTGATGGGAGTTGGAGTGCGAGTCCGAGGCTCACAAGAAGGAGATCTGTGCTATGGCTGCCACTCAGTCGAATCTCTAAGAGAAGTTGCCTCAGCGGGAGATTGAAAATCATGATCTGCGTGACGACCTGGCCTCGGCTAACCGTGAAAAGGAAGGGCTTCACACTCAAGTCTTTAAAGTTCAACTGGTAAGGCTCTCCGTTTTGGAATCTAACTTTACTTTGTTTCCAGTTATCTTATGTTTCATATATGCCATTTTCTTACAAGACTTGGAGGCGTCTTAGAGGTAGTGGGATGAGTTCATCCATATGTATTCTGCTCTGAGTGTGGAGGTCTCCAAACTGAAAGAGCAATTACAAGGTGCTGATGATCGTTGTTAGGACGAGCTTGAGCTCATTCTCTCCCAGTCTCACATCAATACAATGTCATCAGCCAAGTGAATAGCACCAAATATTATCGCCTAGACTGGAAGGATCACGTTAAAAATCCCACTTACATAACCTATTGAGGGGGTCATGATGAATGTGATGCAGCTATATGGGTCGTGGATCAGAATTATGATCCCGATCATTATATCCAAAGTCAGGGCCTCATAATCAACTTCTTAGATGATCTAGGGATGAAGCCGAGACCTCATCTGGTCCATTTGGGGGCTGCTTTCACTTAGAGTTTTTCTGCCATGACAGCTCATGAGGTCTATTTTGATCATTTGATGCTCGCGATCTCAGTTGGTACTCCGAGTCTGATCAGGGATTTGTGGCGAAGGTTTGGAATCGTTAGTTTAGGAATCCTTCTGCCACTGTTTTCTGGCTAGGGAAGGCGCATCGCCAAACAAATCTCCAATGAGAGGTTGCAGAGTCGGGTATCTTTTGAGAAGTATGAGAATGCACAGTATCAGATTCGATGGAAATGGAGATGACATGGCTCCCTTCTTCTTGTATCTAGTGTTCTAATGGGCTTATTGTTGTATTTTGTACATGTTTGTATTTTGTAAAGGCTTGTATTTGTAAAGACTTGCATTTGTATCCCAAGATCATGTGTAATATAATGTTTATGAATTTATGATCTTCATTGTATTTCATGCTTGTATATTTTTGCTATTTCTTTTTCATACCTTTCATACGACCCCGGTAGGTTGTTCTTTGATGGGTCGGATGTCATGGACTTTCAGACCCTGATAGGTAGGAGCGTTTATAGGGTCGAGTCAATGTGCGACCTGACCCGCACGAGTTTTAAAAAAAATAATGATATTTCGGGTTAACCCGACCCGACCCAAAATTTATGGGTTGAGTATCGAGTTTGATCTTAAAACCCGACCTGACCCGAAACTATAATATTTTTATTATTTTTCTAAAAATTTTATTATTTTTTTAAAGTTTTTACTATTGTTTCATTTATTTATTACTTTTTTTGTCTTAAAAATTTATATATATGATAATTTTTGGGATATAAAATAATTAATTCGTTAATAAAATTTATTTTTTTGCCAACCTGACGACCCGACCCGATCACGTTTCACCTCTCAAATTTAGGGTTCGGGTTTCACAACCCGCGTGACCATACCTGATCAGGTCTCACATTTTTCAAAAAAAATCTTACTCGACCCGACCCTTGAACACCCCTGCTGATAGGCATTTCATCTTGGCTAATAAACTTCATGTTCTGATGGGTTTCCATGCATTCTCATACTTCATGTTCTGATGTTCTACTATACACCAGAATATTCATTTTCCTTGTCAAACCTTAATAGGCATTCCCTCTTTAGAGTCTGACGATTGGAAACTGTTAGGGTTGGTGCTCGGAGTGCCAATCCGGATTGTATTTATATCTGATTCATGAATAAAAAAATGCATTTTTCCATAATATTAATTATTTAATGGTAGCATCTCTTGTCTTTTATATACATATTCGATCTAATTGCGATTAGATATCTAATTATGATTAGATTGAAACTAAATCTGATTTAATGATACGTGTATATTAGACAAAGACCCTAGGATTTACAATGTAGTGCGCAGTTACAACGTAGTTTGTAATTGACATTAGGAAGCGTCACTATAAGTTTTATATCCTTAAATAAAGTTTCTGGTCAAGATTTACTAACACAGATCGGTTAGTAAAATCTGTTGAGACTAGTACATGTCGTATATCGTGACTTGGTTCGATGGTTTATCCCAATAAACCATGAGTCTTGGAGACTCGTATAGACATTAGGTGTTTATTTGATAAACACTGAACGAATCAATGTAGATTTTCTAATAGATGGTACACCAACGTCAATAGGAATCTTGTCGAGTTGAGCGAGCATAGTGGTCTTTCGACTTGAGATACCAAAGTTGATATATGAGTTATCCTCCACACTTTGATGGAAGTCATGTCATCGATCTATTTATATCAGACCTCCGCCTTTTCGTTGGGTGTGAACTGATGCTCATGATATCCAGTGCGTATCAAGATAGAATCCGTCAGTCCTGTATACAGGGCATAGGTATCCTACACTTGTTTGCGATCTAGTAAATCCATGGCCGTGTTATAACTTCGGAAGCGAGTTTTGAGTGTTATTTAGAGATCGTAAATTTGAAAGTTGACTATATTATACCATAAGGATTTGATGTTTTTATCTATATCACATGTATAATATGGATAGCCTGTGATGGATGGATTATACGTATGCAATGACCTTGACTTGTATAGTTTAGCGAGATTATCCGGGGTCGTCATAATTCATGAGTGGGTGAACTATGGACACGAAATTGGATTTCATGACGGATAAACCTAAACTTAGAGAGTCCCACAATATGAAGAGTACACATTGAGCACTTGGGCAACGTTTTATGAATAATACAAATTATTCATAATACTTCACCGGATTAAATTAGTTAATTCGAATCGTTTAAACGGTTAAACGAAAACACATGCTTTAAGAGATTTTGGTCAATTAATAATTATGTGTATTTGTATTTGATATAAAATTTGATTTGATACATATTAAATAATTTTCAAATGAGACTTTGACACATTCCATTAATATATGTATTTATTATTTAATGTAAATAAAAATATACATATATAATAATAATTAAATTAATTAATTATTTAGATATTTAAATGTTAAATATTTGAATAATTAAATGATATTCTTTTTCATAATTGTTATGAAAAATGTTTAATTAGTATTGGTTACATGTGGCATATTTTAATTAAGCTTAAGGTGTGAAAATTTGATTTGCTAATATAAAGCTTGATTTTAATTTAATTGAATTAAATTGGAAATTGACAAAAATACCCTTTAAAAGTCGGTTATGGGTTATTTTTAAGATAGAAAATTTTGTTTTCTCTTTCATTCAAGCTACCATGGCCGAAATTCATCTTCCAAAAACTCTCAAATATTTGTTTGAAGAAACAAAGAAGAAAGTGAAGAATTCAAGGAAAAGCTTAAAGAAAGTTGAAGATTAGTAGGTAATCTTTAATATTCTTAAATGTAGAAAATTAGTTTCTTTTTCTTAAATTACTAGAATGGTTCTAGGGTTTATTTACATCTTAGGAATTGGGCCTTTTTGATTTGGAAGATGGAATAGAAGGCTTGGTGTATGTGTGAAGTAGTATTGAATGATATTATTGTAATATTTATTCAATATGATCATTTGATGATATGTTGCCATTCTAGAGTGTTATGACCACTCTTGTAATGCCTAGAATTGTTCTTGGGTGCTTCATTAGTGGTGGCTTGGATTGGTGTTGTGATTAATGTGATTAATGTTGAGAAAATTGGATTTATAGCATGAAAAATGATATTTTTTGTTACAAAATCAGATCTGGAAATTCTGTAATTTTGGTGATTAAAAGTATGATGTATAAATGTATTGGATGTGTTTTGGGCATTGGAACAATTTCTGGAAACTGTTTCGGAGTTGAAATATGCGAAAACGGTGAAAAACGGTGTTACCGGGTGACTTTTGAGCCAACCGGGTGACGGCTGCCCAAACAGTGAATTGGTCACTGTTCGGGCAGCCCATGAACTGCCCTAGTACTGTTTGGGCTAACCTGGGCAGCCCTCATGTGCATTGGGTGGTCGGTTTGGTCAAAAATACGTTTTATGCCATTTTGAGGAAAAACATTTTCGTAAATATTTCGCGATGTTCCATAACTATTTATGCAGTTATTTGATATCGAATAAATATGTTTAGGTGAAATATGAATAAACTATTCATATTGGATATTGAATAATTTATTCGGTAATTTAAAAAATTTTAAAATTACGATTTCACCCGAACCGCGGGCTTCCGCTGCGCCCGCACCGAAACCCCAACAAAAATTGTATCAGAGCAGGTCTGATCCTTCATCCATTACATTTTTCATGCTTGATATAGGATATATAATCCAATTTTGATGTTTGCACATGCATGTAATTTAAATATTTCTTGACTTTTCGGTTCTACGCTAACGGAAAACGTAACAGAAATTTAATGGTTAAGTTAAGTTATGTTTTCTAAGGTAGAATTAAATTGTTTAGAAATTGATCTAGATTTAACTCTGTATTTGATATAGAGCAAAGCTTTCTTGAGGAATATCCTCTTTTAAATAAGGCAGTAAAGTGACATGTATTGGATGCATGTTTCTTGGTCCGTCTTGTCAATACAGTTTATGGGTATCTTTCTATGGCTGCATCCGAGAAAGTGCCAAAGCAGTGAGTGTGTAGTTGATAGAATTTTATCGATGTCGGATGTATATTTGATACTAGACAAATTCAAGTGAGATTGCAAATCCTGAACGTGCCAAAGCTGTCATGACTACATCGGTAACTTAAGTTTGTCATTGGCAAATGACGTCTTGATACACCTCCTTGTGAACGTGTCAAAACTGTCATAACGAGAAACGGTCAAGACCAAAATCAGGAGTCACAGTGAGTGTGATTGACAATGAGTTGTCTACCTAATGAATATATGTAGGCGAGATCGTGCCAAAGCTGTGAGTCGAAATATATTGATGGGGTCCATTTCTCATTATAGAATTCGATTTAATTATTGAATTCCCATTTTTCGTTGGGGATTACGGTATTACGTAAAGTAGTGGGAGATACTGTTAGGTTAAAAATCCATAACTAAGGTAGTGTGTAATATTATGAAAATTATTGCTTTTGTTTTCCCTTATTCTATATTTCATAATATAATTAAACTTCTAATCCACTGCATGTATATTATTTGAATATGTTTTCTGACTTCACTTATGGTTGCGTATTTCTAGAATAGGTTCTAGAATGTTAGTAGACTTGGATATTATTAGATTAGTCAAAACCATCGGGAACTGTTGTTCCGATTTTCTTGAAAATCAAGATGGTTAGTGACTTAGTTACTAAGTCATGATAAGTAATATAAATAGATATCTGTTTAGGATATAATTGTCTAGAGAGAATAATTTCTTGTGCGGTAAGAATTGACGTGAATTAGTTCATGTCTCGAGATTCTTGACAGACATTAAGAAAACTCTATTAGGTATTTATTTATCTTATAATGACGTTTATTGACTTTAGTGACTTTTAGAAGTCACGTGTTTGACACAGTTTGCTAATCAATTATCTACAATTGTTGTGAATAGTTGAAGGCAAATTATTGAGCTTAATAAATGAGATGTGTATAGTTATGTATAGAGAATATCGATTCTCACAATACGACAACTGTAGATATTGGATACCAGATCTCCCATCTAATTATTTAAAATAGTGTTTAATGATTGTTTTTATATTTGATATCAGAACTTGTGACTATTGGATAGTTACTTGTTTTTTATAAATAATTGTTACATATTTTAATATGACTAGTAATGTCATTGATGAAGAGATAAACATTAAGAAAAATATTCGGTTAACTAAATAACTTAGAATAGTATTTTATGAGATTTTATCACATAAGCATTAGATGTTTATTCCATATGGTAAAGGATGGCCTGATACGAGATCACACCATATATCCTTATCCATTTAATGAATATTGTATTCAGGATATGATTAAATCTCATTTAACCAATGATCGTCATTGAACCATAGATTTATTAAACTAATACTTTGGAAGTATGTAGTTTAATGAATTATAAATTGTCATGGATAGTTTTCTTTAGTTCGTAACTTAGTTAATGAATTGTCATGACTTAGTTACGTATTTCTAAAAGAATACACATTGATTGTGTTGAATAGTTTGAGAACTTTCAATATGTTTCTGATGAAACTCGGATAGAATATTTTGAATGGTTCAAAGATATTCTATTTGAAGTGTTGAAAACTATATTTTAAATTCGTCATGAGTCTTTGAATTGTTCAAGGATGTTTGATATGATCAAACATATGAATTTATGGCAATTAGTTCTAATGTTATTTAATGAATGTGATTCTTACTCAATATTATTCTTCTACGATCCCATCATTATGGAATTAGTCAGTGGGAGAAATAGAATCTTATATGATTTGATTCGTTTGATATTGAATCTTACCGAATTAGTTTTCAATACTCTTGGAATTATGCTCCAGTTACACTAATTCATCTTTTTAATTAAGGTTCCATTAGTTTTCTACAGTTATGTATATGATATGTATAAGTAGAAAATTTGAATATTAAAAGGTTTGAGATTTGAATCTTTCTTTTATATAATGGTTATATAATTGAAAGTACTTGCGCCTCGGAGGTGCAAGTAAAAGTTTATCATTTATTCTATTTAATAGAATATTGTATTCTATTTGATATAATATCTTTTCTACGATCCCGAGTAATAAATTGTTTTATTACTTGGTAAGTAACATCAGATGTTAATGATTGTAGAAAAGACTTGACTTATTGAAGTCAAATGTGGGAGTGATAAACTATAATGGAAGTACATAATTAATAAGATGAAAATACCCTTAGACAACTTCTGTATAAGTTCAATAGGATATCAAAATCATTTACAAAGTATTTGATACTTAATGGTTCTGATGTTTTTTATCGAAGAAAAATTATCTTATAACTTGTAGTGGGAGTGATATTTGATATTGATTTCGGAAATTAGCATTGAGCCATAGATCTAAAATTGTTCATAACTTATGATGATCAAGTTTTGAACTTGATTGAGCTTTCATTATGAATCGTTCATAAAATGTGCAAATTGTTTGTGCAGCAAAAGCAAAGTGAGCTTGTTAAAGGTTTGACCTTTATAGTATGACAGTGAGAAAGGTTATACTCAGCAATCTATTATAGATTCTGAGAAAATTTGTCTCTAGTCACACTATTTGAACAATTAAGGATCTTTTGGTTAATGTTGATATTAAACTATGTATTTTAGCTAGGAATACAAAGTGGCGTTTCTGAATAGTTTCTTTGAAGAATAGATCCATTGTGATTTCTTTGTTTGAAGAGTTCCTTCTGGAATGGCTTATTAACGGAAAATATATCAATATTTACCGCCCTTTTTACTTAATATTTTGTTTAGTTTCTCGGGTTTGATGAACGTTTTGGTGTGTTTTAGTTTATTTTGCAGATAAAATAATATTGGTACTCAATGAAATCATTTAGGATGAAATATGGGTCAAATAAGGTCAAAAATTGGACTTGAGATATTATTTTGGAGATTGGAAACTTGAAAGGGCGTTCTAACGAAGTGCAGTTTCGGAAATTCCAATTTTGCGCAACTGTCGTATTTTGGGCATAACGTTTTACTCCAATATCCGATTGAGCTGATCAAGTTCCAGATTAAAGAAGACTCAAATATATACAACTTTGAAGAACAAAAAAATTTCGAATTCTGAAGATTTCATGACCGAAATTGATGAAATATCCGTAAGTGTGTTATGTGTAATTATTAAAGTCATTTTCAAAGGAAAAAAATAAAAAAAATAATAAAAATAGTCAAGCTCCAACCAAACATGATAGAAATTAATAATGGATTTGGTGGAGCAATTAGTGGAGCAATTAGTGGAGGATTTGGTGGAGCATTTGGCGGATGATTTGATGGAGGCAAAATTTTGCCTATAATTACCAAGCCATTTCATTTGTAAATTCATACTTTCTTCTTTGAAATTCCTTAAGAATAACTAAGAAGATTGTATCTTGTTTGTTTATTTACAGCTTTCAGTAATTAATTTCCGCTTTCACACTTTCTTTTCTTTACTTTTCAGTTTTTACTTTCCGTAATTTACTTTTACGCACGGTACTTTCCTTTCTTTACTTTTTCTGTTTTTACTTTTCAAGCAATGAGGAGGTAACTCCCCCTTACTGGGGTAAAAGGTAAAGTTTTTATTATTTCTATTCAGATTAATCTCCCATAATTATAATATAATAACTATTTAAAATCTGACTTAACGAGGATACCGCCATATTGGTCGGTTGGTAATTAATTATAAATTGGTTTTAACCTGACTAAGCATGGATACCACCTGGTTGGTCGGTTGGTAATTATTATTAATTTGACTTAATCAGGATACCGCCTATATGGCTGGTTTGTAATTATCACGTAAAGTTAATATATTATATTAAGGGAGATATCTAAAATAGTAGTAATAAAAGTGGATCCTTTTACCTCAGCATTTTCTTTTATTGTATTTTTACTCTATTTACTTTTCAGCAATTTACTTTCAACATTTACTTTTAAGCAATTTACTTTCAGCATTTACTTTTCAGCATTTAATTTTCAGTATTTAATTTCAGCATTTACTTTCCGTCACTTATTTTTCAGTATTTAATTTCCAGCAATTTACTTTATGTCTTTTTTTTTATTTAAGCTTTTACTACCCGTAAATATGTGTCGTAACTAAGTGAGTTATCTAGGGTTGTGATGAATTCCAATATCACCGATTAATAAATGGTTATTTTATGGTTTGGGTAATAAAAAGGTTTATTTATTGAACCTTAGTCTTAATGCTTCTTGTTAACTGGCCATTAATAAGATTGATTCGGTAAACTTGAAATGAACTTGGAAAAGGGATTTTAGGTTTAAACCCTAGACTCAATAGCCCACGATCTTCCTTGAGGATAAATAACCCTTTAATAGATTTCTTTACAGGATAGGAATATACCTGTCGGCCGGGGGTAGCCATAATTGGAACTTAATCTTAATGAATTCAGATAACTTGGTTAACATAGGAATATGATTAATTGGGTTATACTGGGTATTTGTATTTGACCATCGGAAGAGGCTTTTACATAATTTTGTATTCTAGGTTAATAAACCAATATATTACACAAATGTAAAATAACCACTTCATCTTTTAAAAAGATATTGGAAGGATTCACAACCCTGGATAGTTTTATAAATTTGAATTTTCTTCAATCTACTTTCAAGCAATTTTATTTACTTGTTTTAATTTTAAAGTCACCACCCAATCAAACAATCAATCCATTAGATACTTGTAAACATTTAACTTCATAAATTGATAACAACAGGTTTTAAGTCCTCGTGGGATCGATTCTTTTTATACTACTTGAACGATATGTGCGCTTGCGTTATACGCATGTGAAAATGCCGGTCAATGGCCCTGGAGTTTGTATTCTGCTAAGATCATATTTTGATATACTAGATTATAGAGCCTATTGTAGACTCAAATAAGCTTTCTAGAAATCTGTGTTCTCTAATTTTGATTACAGTCAGATTGTCTGATTTTATCAAAGCATAGAGAGTACATATGTGACAGTAGGGTCAGTGGGAGCGTACAAACTTCTTTCTAATATTATATATCCTAACGACATTATCATTATTAATGTAATAATGAGATGTTTGTAAGGTAATTTACCTAAGTCTTCTTTTCTCCGTGAAAGCAGTGGGAGTAGTCTTTGTTATATTCGATATAAAGTTTTATAGAGGATATAAAACAGGAGACTTGTGAGATACTCCCATTAGTCGTGCAGTAGATATGATTTAATAAAGGACACAACAAGACTATTTGTGTGACAGTTAGTATAACTGTTTGACAGGTAGTGTGTCTCTTGTATATAATATTTATCTTTCGTAAATGATGATTCCTTAGTCGAAAGAGAAATTTATTAGAATGCTAGTCAATCTTATGCATTATAGGATGATGGCATAATGAATACTATATTATGTACAATTAAAGATATCAATTTAATTGTAATTGTTACGAATTATTTTAATATGCTGTAGACCATAGGATGTGTCTTGAAACATGTTCTTTGTTATCTTTGAGATATTAAGAATGAGTTTTTTATTCATGGAGAATATAATCTGCAACCATTAGAGTCAAATTAGTTTTGAGTCCAATTATGACGTTAGATGGTCTACGTCATATAAAGTCAGAAAAGATGCAGTGGGAGTGTCACCGTTGATTCTACTGAATCAGTAGAATTAGTTGTAACTTATAAAGTATTGACTTATGAAGTTGCATAGTGACCTTATAGATTAGAAGTTTTGATATTAGTATTGTGTTTGCTATTGTCTACATAGTATTTTGGATTTTATCTCTAAATACATAGACAGCTTAATAGCTATAGCACAATATTGATATCACATCTGAGTCATATTGATGTAGAACTTGGGTTCTACAAAATATGAATGATGATGGTCAAGGGAAATGATTGTGTTTGTTGGACAAACTCAATTTGTTATAGCGGGATTACTTGATTGTTGCCTACCTCTTGAGTGCTAGGTGAGCTCTTGAGGGCCATGAGCATGTGATACACCTTGAGATGTGTATATGATACTGTGGATTGGCACTAGAGCAAGTGGGAGAAATTGTTAGGGTTGGTGCTCGGAGTGTCAATCTGGATCGTATTTATGTCCGATTCATGAATACTTACAATGCATTTTTCCATAATATTACTTATTTAATGGTATCACCTCTTGTCTTTTATATACATATTCGATCTAATTGTGATTAGATATCTAATTATGATTAGATTGAAACTAAATCTGATTTAGTGATACATGTATATTAGACAAAGACCCTAGGATTTACAATGTAGTACGCAGTTACAACGTAGTTTGTAATTGACATTGGGAAGCGTCATTATAAGTTGTACATCCTTAAATAAAGTTCCTGGTCAAGATTTACTAACACAGGTCGGTTAGTAAAATCCGCTGAGACCAGTACATGTCATATATCGTGACTTAGTCTGATGGTTTATCCCAATGAACCATGAGTCTTGGGAGACTCGTATAGACATGTAGGTGTTTATTTGATAAACATTGAACGACTCACTGAAGATTTCCTAATATATGGTACACCAACGTCAATAGGAATCTTGTCGAGTTGAGCGAGCATAGTGGTCCTTCGACTTGAGATACCACATTGGATATATGAGTTATCCTCTACACTTTGATGGCAGTCACGTTACCGATCTATTTAGATCAGACCTCCGCCTTTTCGTTGGGTGTGGACTGATGCTCATGATATCCATTGCATATCAAGATAGAATTCGTCAGTCCTGTGTTAAGGGCATATGTATCCTACGCGTGTTTGCGATCTAGTAAATCCATGGTCGTGGTATAACTTCGGAAGTGAGTTCTGAGTGTTATTTAGAGATCGATTTGAAAGTCGACTATATTATACCATACGGATTTGACGTTTTTATCTATATCCCATGTATAATATGGATAGCCTGTGACGGAGGGATTATACGTATGCAATGACCTTAACTTGCATAGTTTAGCGAGATTATCCGTGGTTGTCATAATTCATGAGTGGGTGAATTATAGACACGAAATTGGATTTCGTGACGGATAAACCTAAACTTAGAGAGTCCCACAATATGAAGTGTACTCGTTGAGCACTTGGGCAAATTTTTATGAATAATACAAATTATTCATAATACTTCACCGGATTAAATTAGTTAATTCGAATCGTTTAAACGGTTAAACGAAAACACATGATTTAAGGGATTTTAGTCAATTAATAATTAATGTGTATTTGTATTTGATATAAAATTTGATTTGATACATATTAATTAATTGTCAAATGAGACTTTGACACATGCCATTAATATATGTATTTGTTATTTAATGTAAATAAAAAAATACATATATAATAATAATTAAATTAATTAATTATTTAGATATTTAAATGTTAAATATTTGAATAATTAAATGATATTCCTTTTCATAATTATTATGAAAAATATTTAATTATTATTGGTTACATGTGGCATATTTTAATTAAGCTTAAGGTGTGCAAATTTGATTTGCTTGTTGGACAATTATGACCCATAGCGTCACTATTTGTACAGATCATGGTGTTGTTGTACAAATTAACTATATGACAAAGGAGATTGCACTCTTATCATTTGTGATTAGATCACCAAGATATATAAATGATAGGAGGTCCCTGTGATTTGTTCCTGGATTGAGAATGATATGAGACAGTATCAGTCCACGAATGATAAATCATTAAACATCCATAGTCAGAGTATTATCGAGATTGGACATCGATAAATGCGTAAAATACTAGTATTACACTTGTGCACGTTATGAGGGCATAACATCATAGTTCTCATTTATTTGGGTATATGATACTCATGCAAGTGTAATAGGAGGTTGTGTTTTACCGATGGTACGGGAAACAGCTTCGCTCTGGATAGACCCCCTCAGAATTCCATTGGTAGTATGACTATGTGTCTATGGAAGTCCGAAATCAGGGTAGGTGTATTTGGTCTTAACCTGAGACTTACACTGCTAATACTTGCGACAATCAATATACTTTGGTTTTGGTCGTCCATGGCTTTAATAGGTTCTGTGTACGCCTCTGTTGGGTATATTGAGAATCGTAGTGTGTTGGGTGTGATGTCAAGACGGAAGTATCACTTCAGTCATATGGAGATGATGATCGCGTAGGGATAAAGAACTGGTTCTCTAAAGGGTTGCAACCATCGGGATAATATGACTTGGTCATGATTATCCGATAATAAAGAGACTAGTTGCTCGTCATCCGATATATGCTTCGTAAGGGGCAGACATTGTACCAGCCTCAGGCCTTGCATGTGATCATCCGATACTGGATTAAAATACGCAATACTACGTATACTACGCCTGATATAGATCTTTATATTCCTGTAAGGATATTTCTGGAGAATTAGGTAGGCATGGTGTTTTGCTAGAAGCCAACTTTGTCTTGTAAATCGGCATAAACGTAGTACTAGGTACTTACGTGTTCGGATAGTCCGACGACCCGATTTACTACCAACATATCCAGGGATCTCATTGGTCGCTTCCCGAAGATTTACCGATGATGTATGACTCGCACTTTAATTAATCTGGGATTAATTAGAAGAGAGAGAAAATTAATCTGGGATTAATTACAGAGATATTTTATCTGGGATAAAATATCATAAAGAGAGAGAACGATTAATTTGGAATTAATCGATAAAATAATATATTCGATATATTATACGAAATTAGATTCGACACGGAATTGAAATTAGATTTTAATTCGGGCGAACGAGTTAATTTAGAATTAATTCGTTAGCGACGTGAATAGTGATTTCGCTAGGCATAATCATTTAATTACGTCGCAACGGAAAATTCGTTAATTTGGAATTAGCGAACCCGAGCCCGGGATTGTTTGCGAGCGCATTTGCATTTCGAATTCGAGTGCAGCACGCAAGTCAAATCAAGCGTCAAATCGCAAGTCGCATCAAGCGTGAAATCATTAGTCACTTTGAGTGATGTGACAACTTGTCACTTGATTGATTGAGTGATGTGACTTGATGGAAGTGGTTGGAAAGCTTTTTGAAAGCTTGATTGACATATATTATTATTTTATATTTTGGTATATGTTGAATTGATTTTAGAAATCAATAAACAATTACACATTTCCATTCTCTCTCTTTTTGGCTCACAGTTTGGAGCCAACTTCTTCTTCTCTCTCTCACGCCCACATAGGGCCATTTTCTTCTGGTTTTGCTGAGAGCCAAGGAGGAAAAAGGGAAGCAAAGTGTGGTGATTTTGTGGAAAAATCATCAAGAGCTAGCACTCCGAGAGACATGCGAATATGATAGGGAAGTCCACCCATGAGCTTGGAATCACCATGACAAAGCTTGGAGCTTTTATGGACATCAATGGCCGAATTTTTGGAGGAGGAAACCAGTGAACTGCCATGAGCTACAGTGGTTAGAAAAGAAATTTTTTGTTCGTCGCCGTGTCGCTCAACCGATCATTATGAGTATTCCGCAACTCCGTGATGTATTCGCATGTTTATTTCATTGCTTGTTATTCGATCCTCGGGGCCGTAGAACTCCAACAATTGGTATCAGAGCGAGTAAAAGCATGAAATTTGATTTAGGGCTTAAAATTGGGTAAATTGATTTTGGGCATGAATTTATGAAATTGGATGTTTGAATATGCTTAAATCATGTTTAATTGAAGTTTGATTGGATCAATTTCATGAAATTCTGATTGGATCATTTTTTCCCCAAAATCTTAACTTGGCCGAGAATACTAGATGCCCTAATTCTTGGTATTTTTTGTTTCGTTGATCATTGGATGACTTGAAACGATTGAGGATGTTGATTTAATGTCGATTGTTGATTTAATTGGATTGAAACCGAATCGGACACAAAATCCCCTCCATTGCCGAGAGCTAAAGAGCATGTTTGGGTTTGATTTTTGATAAAATGTGTTGGACATGTTTTGTTGTTAAAGAGCATGATTAATTTTATAAATTGATGTTTTAGAAAATTTAATTTGGGTGATTAATTATGTAATACACTTTATGTAATTAAATTGTGAAATTGGGTTTTGTAATTTAATTATGTTGGGCCTATTTTGTAAAGTTGTTATTTGGCTTATTGGGCTTGGTTGTACTAAGTTGGGTTTAGGCAAAATTGGTTGGATCCATTGGGCCCAAAACCGCTTCCATAAAGCCCAAATGCGACTAATGGACCTTTAAAGTTTAATTGGGCCTAATGGGCCTAAATTGATTTCTAGGCTTATAGGGTAATTCCTGGATTGGACTTTGGTTATTGGGTTTGACCCGAGTTGAACAAAAATCCACGCCTTAAGAAATTAATTAAAAGCCCATTGGACTTTAATTAAATTAATATTGGATATTAATCGGGCTTTGAGACCCGTAACGATTAAATTTGGAATTTAAATCGTAAAGGTTCGTTATATAAAGTGTAATATTTAATTTGGAATTAAATAGCGAATTAGTATTAAATACAAATTGAATTGGATTTAATTATGTAGTTTAATTTAATTCAAGAATTCGTACTTTAGTACTTATTCGTAAAACGAGTTTGACTCGCGCAAAATCAAATCGTTGTTTGAACATTGGATGGTCACTAATTATCAAATTAATTAATTTGATTAGATTGATTGATAACATGCTTGTATGAATACATGGTTGCGATGCATGAATAATGTATATCTGATGGATATTTGATGGGTGAGGCAATTTTAGAAATTGTTGTAATAAATTTGGAATTTATTAATTGGACCTGTGTGTCCAGCCTTATTACCTCCTTATTCTTTGTATTCTCTTCTCACATATTCCCCTCAATGTAAATGAGGTTTCTTTAGAAGTGTAGTGTAACGGGTAGAAGCAAATACTTGTGCTAGCGGGAGAGAGGAAAGGGGGAGATTTGATATAGGATCAATGTGTAAAGTATCCATCCGCATATCATTATTATTTTATTCATATGCGCTTTATTATGTATTTAGAATGCATGTTTAAGGGTGTATGATGATGAGACCTTAACAAAGATAATAAATTGGTTGCCAATTTGCATTCGAAAAACCCTCGCAAAATATTAAGCGTTTTTCCTTCCATTGAGTCATTCTTACTCAAGATCCGAGACTGGCATTGGCTTGTTGGCCAAAGTCAAGGCCTTTGTCCTTCGAGGAAGTGTTTGAATCACGAGAGCTTTGTTCCATATTGGTGTCTTGTCCAAGTTGTGGTTTGTTGGCCAAAGTCAAGACCACTTCTTGTCCATCGACATTGATTATGAAGCTTTCCATGGTCAATGGGTCACGCTTAACTGGGATCACTAAGTTTGTTGTGCCAAAGCCAAGGCTTAGTTGATTCAGAGGAAAAAGGTTAGGCAATATATTGGATATATTGGCATATATAAGATATACGTTTCAGACTTGGATGTCCCCCTACTGGATCTAGGAATTGGATTGGATCCAAAAGATCTTAGAGATCTACCTAGTTAATTATCATACAATTTGTTGGCCAAAGTCAAGATTGTGTGATATTTAACGGGATCCTAGCCCGCTAGGAAACATGGTTTCCCGAGTACTCGACAGAGGGTTAGAGGCTCGCCGAAAAATAGTGGGAGGCAAGAATTGAATTTGCAATATTCATTTAATTACTTGCCATACGCGCTCAATCAAATATCATTCGTCAAATAAATTTAATGTTAGTTGGACTAATATTTAAATTGTTGTTTTAATAAACAGTTGGACTGTATTCAAACTACTCATTTATATTTGATTATATAATTGGATTATAATAATCAATATATTTGATTTAATTAATTATAGTTGATTAAATAGTTGGACTATAGTGATCATTATAATAAATAGTACCTAAATCATTGATTAAATCGTTAGACTATTAGAATCAAGATAAATTGAAAGATTGACATTTAAAACATAATCCTAGGGAAAATGTATTTAAATGGTTTAATTTTTAAATTGGGAATAAAATTGCAGGATGGTCCTGGAAACTAATAAGTTACTTTATTTGATAAAATAACATATTAGGCCTAATCCCAGAATTAAGCAAATAGTAGAGCATAATCTTTGGAAGATTCATGTGATGATAACTTTAGTGCTTAATCCATTAAGCTTGCCGAATAGACTCCTTAATTTCTTAATCAGAACTAAGGAATAGATCCTTAAAGTATGATATTGAAATTGAAGGATCTTCATAAATCTATTTTTTAGATCTTAGAAGTACTAAATTGCAATAGTAAACTCTTGGAGAGTTAATGGCTATTCTCAAGGAGATAAAGCCAAAGTTTGCAATAAGGCAAGAAGCGCAAGGCGCATCTTACTTCAATATTCCAGAAACCCGAGGCTTGGCCAAAGGCTTCTGGAATGTGGAAAAGGGCAAAGGCAAAATCATTATAATCTTCTGGGAAGATAAATGACATATCCCAAAATGTCTGCCTAAATTGTGGCAAAGGGGATCGCGGAAGCGTGACTGCCGTTTGGACAAAGCATACATGAAGGAATTGAAGACGGGGCAAGGCTCTGACTTCAAATATGTTTGTCATAATTATGTTCACTACTAGTATTAAAATTAGATTTTAAATACTTAGTGTGATACATAAATATGTACTGATATTCAGAATCTGCTATGAGCAGGATACTGACTTCAGTTGAGATTAATTTGCGAATCAGAAATGGGACGAAAGTCGCTGTTTTAACCGTAGATACCTAAATTTAGGAACTACCTTCGGGTGTGTACCTAAATTTGGAAACTGTTATAATGTAACTAGTTTGACTAAAAATATTATATCTATATCAGTGTTTAATCCGTTGCGGATTTACCTTTATATTCTAGAACACTAAAGTGTTTTATTATATAAAGATGATATTGAGATAAACACATTAGATGTGAATAACAGGATTTATATTTTGAATATAAATAAATAGCTCAAACATATCACATGACAAACAAATAGCTCAAACTGATTTGATCAGAAGAGACTTTATTGTGGCATTGTTGTCTGGGACACAATTAAACAAGACTCGTATATCCACACTTTTGAAGAGTGGGTACTATGACATATTTGATCCTATTCAAATAAAGTCTACGAATCTAGTTTATTAGGCAAAGTGCCTAAAACACTATTTACTTGGTAAAAGTGCAAATGCCACCGATCTGTTAGGCCTAGTTCATAGTGAAGCAAGTGGGCCCATATCTAGCTAGGCTAGATGTGGATATGAATATTTCGTGACCTTTACGGATGTGGCATAGCGTTATGGTTATGTGTTTCTTTTGAAACACAAATCGGAAACTTTTATAGTTTCGACATGAAATAGACAAACAGTTCGGCTAAAGTATTATACCGTCAAGGTAAGACCGTAATGGAAAATACTTAAGCAATAAGTTTCTAATATACTTGAAAGATTATAATATTCTTTCAATAAGGACTCCTCCTGGAACACATCAGTCTGACGGTGTGTCCGAACAGATAACCGAATTTTGTTGGACATGATAAAGTTAATCATGAGTCGCTCTGAGCTACCATTTCCTTCAACGGATACGCATTAACAGTGCAAAACTTATTTTGAATAAGGTTCCATAAAAATTTGTTTGACAGATTTCATATTAGATATGAACCGGAAAGAAACAAGGTTTCTCATTCCTGAAGATTTGGGAATGCTAGGCATACGTTTGGATGATACCAAACTAAAACCCAAATTGGATAAGTGCTAAGTTGTTGGTTATCCTAAGGATACCAAAGTATAGTACTTATACAACTCACTAGAGAACAATGTAATTGTTTCTCGCCATGCGGTTTTCCTAAGAGGAATACCGATATGCAGTGGAAAGTAGGAGGAAAGTAAAACTCGATGAAAATCGGAGTAATACTATTCCAGGCACCAAATCTTAATGGAACACAAATAGTTCATCAAAGATGAAACTATACCAGTAATCTTCGAATACACAAGAACCGCGTATGTCGGAGAGAGTCAGAAAACAACCTAGGGTATGGGTTTCTGATCTCACCTCATAAAGATGTCAATCTTATTGAGGTATACCAACTGACTACGTATGAGGAAGTGATACAAAGTATCGACTCCCAGTTATGGTACCAAGACTAGCAAACAAGGTTTGCAGGTTATTCGATCCATGTTTGGATTGAAGCAAGCATTTAGTTCTTGGAATTATCGTTTTGATGTAATCATAATAGTTTATGATTTAATTCAAAATGAAATGATTCTTGTGTATATAAGGAGGTTAGTGGGAGCGCACTGACAATCGCTGTCATAAATAATGATAACATACGTCATTTCTTGGAAATGATATTCCCATAATACAATCGGTGAAATCTTGGCTTTCATGAAAACTCTCCGAGAACTCGTACATTGAAAAATATACGCGACCTGGTGTCTCATACGCTTTGAGCATATGGATTCACAAACAGGCCAATCCAAGTGATAGTCACTGGATTAAAGTTAAGAACATCCATTAGTATCTTAGAGATCTAAGGATGCTGTCTTAAACTATGGAGAAAGAAAACTTGAAGTGACTGGGATCACTACTGCAAGTTTCCTAACCGATAAAACAACTATAAGTCGTAAACGGTACTATACAATTTTAATAACGGTACAGTGAGCTGGAAATCTTCCAAGCAAGATACTGTTACCGAATAAATAACAAATGTGGGGTATTGCTGCAGCTGAGGCAGCAATAGAAGCCATTTGGGTCGATAATAAATCTAATTAGATTAGATATAGTTCTGTTAGCAGCTGAGCTAGGCGTCAGCACAGGCTAAAGAATTAATGGTCTCATCAACGATCCAGATATATACTTCGATATTCATCTGATTCGTTCAGATCATACATCGTGGCGATGTGATGATCGTATAAATCGCATCGGATGATAATCATGCAAATCCGCTGACAAAAGCCTTTTCTCAGCAATTTGAGCCAATCGTACATAGTTCGGGTGTTAGACACTCGAGTGACTGGCTATAGGCCAAGTGGGAGATTGTTGGACAATTATGACCCATAGCGTCACTATTTGTACAGATTATGGTGTTGTTGTACAAATTAACTATGTGACAAATGAGATTGCACTCTTATCATTTGTGATTAGATCACCAAGATATATAAATGATAGGAGGTCCCTGTGATTTGTTCCTGGATTGAGAATGATATGAGACAGTATCAGTCCACGAAGGATAAATCATTAAACATCCCTAGTTAGAGTATTATCGAGATTGGACATCGACAAATGCGTAAAAGACTAGTATTACATTTGTGCACGTTATGAGGGCATAACGGCATAGTTCTCATATATTTGGGTATAAGATACTCATGCAAGTGTAATAGGAGGTTGTGTTTTACCGATGGTACGGGAAACAGCTTCGCTCTGGATAGACCCCCTCAGAATTCCATTGGTAGTATGACTATGTGTCTATGGAAGTCCGAAATCAGGGTAGGTGTATTTGGTCTTAACCTGAGACTTGCACCGCTAATACTTGCGACAATCAATATACTTTGGTTTTGGTCGTCCAGGGCTTTAACAGGTTCTGTGTACGCCTCTACTGGGTATATTGAGAATCATAGTGTGTTGGGTGTGATGTCAAGACGGAAGTATCACTCCAGTCATATGGAGATGATGATCGTGTAGAGATACAAAACTGGTTCTCTAAAGGGTTGCAACCATCGGGATTGATGAGTGGTAAATGTATCACTATTTCCCACTCATTTAACTTAATATTTTGTATAGTTTCTTGAGTTTTGTGAATATTTTGATGTGTTTTGTGTTATTTTGTAGATAAATAAAATTTCAGGACATTCTGGAGGTGAGTTGGAGCAAAACTGTGAAAATTGGCAAAAAGGGCATTTTTGTAATTTTGGACGCGTCGCGACGCCCAAACCCTTGGCGTCGCGACGCCTAACGTGCGCCGAGAACTGCTAACGTGCGCCGGGTCCACAAGTCAGAGTTTGACAAAATTTGACTTTGCTAACGTGCACTGTGCCACGTGTCATCATCACAAGCGATCTGTAAACGTGCGCCGCATGCCACGTCTAAAAAATTCAACGAGCCGACTTGAGCCAGCCGCCTTGCCACGTGTCAAAAATTCAACGAGCCGAAATTTTTCAGCCGCCTTGCCACGTGTCCGGTGAGTTGCCGAGCAACCAATAAGGTCGCGCCACGTCATCGCGTAGCGACGCCAAAGCCCTTGGCGTCGTGACGCCCAAGGTCTACCAGGGCCTATAAATTCAGCTTCAAATTTCAGTTTCAAATGTACCTTTTCCTTGAAATCCTCTGATGTAAATAGAGAGTTTTCTTCTTTGTTTCTTTTAATTTCAGTTTTGTAGTTAATTTTAATTAAGTTCTGAAATAGTAATAGTAATTCTATTTTTTTGAATAGTAATTTTATTTTTACTTTTTACCGTTTTACTATGCGAGGGTAACTTCTCCATGCTAAGGTGAAAAGGTAATTCCTTTACTATTGCTATTTAGATTAATCTCCCTAAAATATAATATATAAACTATTTAAAACCTGACTTAATGAGGATACCGCCATACTGGTCGGTTGTTTATTCAATTTAATCTGGTTAAACCTGACTTAATGAGGATACCGCCATACTGGTCGGTTGGTTTAATTATTGTTCCGCCTTTATGGCTGGTTTAATTATTGTTCCGCCTTTTATGGCTGGTTTATTAACAAATATTACCGCCTTAATGGCTGGTTGATCTTAATTTGACTTAATCAGGTTACCGCCTATATGGCTGGTTGGTAAAATTATCACAAGTATATATATTATTTTATGGGAGATATCTAAATAGTAAATAGTAGAAGTTAATTCCTTTTTCCTTATCATTTTTTTTTTTTTTTTCTGCATTTACTTTTTAAGTAATTTTTATGTCTTTTTACTAGTCCTAATTATGTGTCATAACTAAGTTAGTTTTCTAGGTTGTGATGAAATCTAATATCACCAGTTTATAAGAGGTTATTTTATAGTTTGAGTAATTTAAAGGTTTACTTATTAAGTCTTAAGCTTAATGCTTCTTGTTGTCTGATCACCAATAAGATTGATTTGGTGAATCTAAAATGAACTAGACATAGGGATTTTAGGTTTCAACCTTTGACTTAATAGCCCACGATCTTCTTTGAGGATAGATAACCCTTTAATAGATTTCCTTACAGGATAAACATATACCTGTCGGACGGGGGTAGCCATAATTGGAACTTAAACTTAATGAATTCAGGTAATTTAATTGACATAGACATATGATTCAATTGGATTAAACTGGGTATTTGTGTCTGACCATCGACAGATGCTTTCACATAAATTCGTGTTCCAGGTTAGTAAACTGATTTATTACACAAACATAAAATAATCAATTCATCTTTTTAAAGATATTAGAAAGATTCACAACCCTAGATCTTTGAATCTTTTATTTTCCTTAGTATTTTCTCTTGTCTTTTTATTTATTTATTTAGCAAATCTACAATCAACCAAATCAATCAAGCAATCATTCTCTTCTCCCTCAATTAGATATCTTTAAATAAATAGTATCAACAATTAATAACAATAGTAGGAATTAAGTCCTCGTGGGATCGATATTTTTATACTACTTGAACGATATGTGCGCTTGCGATATACGTGTGTGTTTACGCCGGTCAGGGATAATATGACTTGGTCATGATTATCCGATAATAAAGAGACTAGTTTCTCGTCATCCGATATATGCTTCGTACGGGGCAGACACTGTACCAGCCCCAGGCCTTGCATGTGATCATCCGATACTAGATCGAAATACGCAATACTACGTATACTACGCCTGATATAGATCCTTATATTCCTGTAAGGATATTTCTAAAGAATTGGGTAGGCATGGTGCTTTGCTAGAAGCCAACCTTGCCTTGTAAATCGGCACAAACATAGTACTAGGTACTTATATGTTTGGATAGTCCGACAACCCGATTTACTGCCAACATATCCGGGGATCTCATGGGTCGCTTCCCGAAGATTTACCGATGACGTATGACTCACACTTTAATTAATCTGGGATTAATTAGAAGAGAGAGAAAATTAATCTGGGATTAATTACAGAGATATTTTATCTGGGATAAAATATCAATAAAGAGAGAGAACGATTAATTTGGATTTAATCGATAAATTAATATATTCGATATATTATACAAAATTGGATTTTGACGTGGAATTGAAATTAGATTTTAATTCGGGCGAACGAGTTAATTTAGAATTAATTCGTTAGCGATGTGAATAGTGATTTCGCTAGGCATAATCATTTAATTACGTCGCAACGGAAAATTCGTTAATTTAGAATTAGCGAACCCGAGCCCGGGATTGTTTGCGAGCGCATTTGCATTTCGAATTCGAGTATGGCACGCAAGTCAAATCAAGCGTCAAATCGCAAGTCGCATCAAGCGTCAAATCATTAGTCACTTTGAGTGATGTGACAACTTGTCTCTTGATTGATTGAGTGATGTGACTTGATGGAAGTGGTTGGAAAGCTTTTTGAAAGCTTGATTGACATATATTATTATTTTATGTTTTGGTATATGTTGAATTGATTTTAGAAATCAATAAACAATTACACATTTCCATTCTCTCTCTTTTTGGCTCACGGTTTGGAGCCAACTTCTTCTTCTCTCTCTCACGCCCACAGAGGGCCATGAGCATGTGATACACTTTGAGATGTGTATATGATACTGTGGATTGGCACTAGAGTAAGTGGGAGAAATTGTTAGGGTTGGTGCTCGGAGTGTGAATCTGGATCGTATTTATGTCCGATTCAGGAATACGAACAATGCATTTTTCCATAATATTACTTATTTAATGGTATCACCTCTAGTCTTTTATATACATATTCGATCTAATTGTGATTAGATATCTAATTATGATTAGATTGAAACTAAATCTGATTTAGTGATACATGTATATTAGACGAAGACCTTAAGATTTACAATGTAGTACGCAGTTACAACGTAGTTTGTAATTGACATTGGGAACCTTCATTATGAGTTGTACATCCTTAAATAAAGTTCCTGGTCAAGATTTACTAACACAGGTCGGTTAGTAAAATCCGCTGAGACCAGTACATGTCGTATATCGTGACTTAGTCTGATGGTTTATTCCAATGAACCATGAGTCTTGGGAGACTCGTATAGACATGTAGGTGTTTATTTGATAAACATTGAACGACTCACTGAAGATTTCCTAATATATGGTACACCAACGTCAATAGGAATCTTGTCGAGTTGAGCGAGCATAGTGGTCCTTCGACTTGAGATACCACATTGGATATATGAGTTATCCTCTACACTTTGATGGCAGTCACGTTACCGATCAATTTAGATCAGACCTCCGCCTTTTCGTTGGGTGTGGACTGATGCTCATGATATCCAGTGCATATCAAGATAGAATTCGTCAGTCCTGTGTTAAGGGCATATGTATCCTACACGTGTTTGCGATCTAGTAAATCCATGGTCGTGGTATAACTTCGGAAGCGAGTTCTGAGTGTTATTTAGAGATCGTAAATTTGAAAGTCGACTATATTATACCATATGGATTTGACGTTTTTATCTATATACCATGTATAATATAGATAGCCTGTAACGGAGGGATTATACGTATGCAATGACCTTAACTTGCATAGTTTAGCGAGATTATCTGTGGTTGTCATAATTCATGAGTGGGTGAATTATGGACATGAAATTGGATTTCGTGACGGATAAACCAAAACTTAGAGAGTCCCACAATATGAAGTGTACTC
Organism: Zanthoxylum bungeanum; assembly: GCA_019454045.1. Lineage (NCBI taxonomy): Eukaryota > Viridiplantae > Streptophyta > Magnoliopsida > Sapindales > Rutaceae > Zanthoxylum > Zanthoxylum bungeanum. Next base: position 28,913 of record SKCR01005869.1, on the reverse strand, counting down.
GTTGAGCACTTGGGCAACGTTTTATGAATAATACAAATTATTCATAATACTTCACCGGATTAAATTAGTTAATTCGAATCGTTTAAACGGTTAAACGAAAACACATGCTTTAAGGGATTTTAGTCAATTAATAATTAATGTGTATTTGTATTTGATATAAAATTTGATTTGATACATATTAATTAATTGTCAAATGAGACTTTGACACATGCCATTAATATATGTATTTGTTATTTAATGTAAATAAAAAATACATATATAATAATAATTAAATTAATTAATTATTTAGATATTTAAATGTTAAATATTTGAATAATTAAATGATATTCTTTTTCATAATTATTATGAAAAATGTTTAATTATTATTGGTTACATGTGGCATATTTTAATTAAGCTTAAGGTGTGCAAATTTGATTTGCTTGTTGGACAATTATGACCCATAGCATCACTATTTGTACAGATCATGATGTTATTGTACAAATTAACTATGTGACAAAGGAGATTGCACTCTTATCATTTGTGATTAGATCACCAAGATATATAAATGATAGGAGGTCCCTGTGATTTGTTCCTGGATTGAGAATGATATGAGACAGTATCAGTCCACGAAGGATAAATCATTAAACATCCCTAGTTAGAGTATTATCGAGATTGGACATCGACAAATGCGTAAAAGACTAGTATTACACTTGTGCACGTTATGAGGGCATAACGACATAGTTCTCATTTATTTGGGTATATGATACTCATGCAAGTGTAATATGAGGTTGTGTTTTACCGATGGTATGGGAAACAGCTTCGCTCTGGAAAGACCCCATCGGAATTCCATTGGTAGTATGACTATGTGTCTATGGAAGTCCGGAATCAGGGTAGATGTATTTGGTCTTAACCTGAGGCTTACACCGCTAATACTTGCGACAATCAATATACTTTGGTTTTGGTCGTCCAGGGCTTTAACAAGTTTTGTGTACGCCTCTGCTGGGTATATTGAGAATCGTAGTGTGTTGGGTGTGATGTCAAGACGGAAGTATCACTCCAGTCATATGGAGATGATGATCGCGTAGGGATAAAGAACTGGTTCTCTAAAGGGTTGCAACCATCGGGATAATATGACTTGGTCATGATTATCCGATAATAAAGAGACTAGTTGCTCGTCATCTGATATATGCTCTGTACGGGGCAGACATTGTACCAGCCTCAGGCCTTGCATGTGATCATCCGATACCGGATCGAAATACGCAATAATACGTATACTACGTCTGATATAGATCCTTATAATCCTGTAAGGATATTTCTGGAGAATTGGGTAGGCATGGTGCTTTGCTAGAAGCCAACCTTGTCTTGTAAATCGGCACAAATGTAGTCCTAGGTACTTACGTGTTTGGATAGTCCGACGACTCGATTTACTACCAACATATCCGGGGATCTCATGGGTCACTTCCCGAATATTTACCGATGACGTATGACTCGCACTTTAATTAATCTGGGATTAATTAGAAGAGAGAGAAAATTAATCTGGGATTAATTACAGAGATATTTTATATGGGATAAAATATCAATAAAGAGAGAGAACGATTAATTTGGAATTAATCGATAAAATAATATATTCGATATATTATACAAAATTGGATTTCGACGCGGAATTGAAATTAGATTTTAATTCGGGCGAACGAGTTAATTTAGAATTAATTCGTTAGCGATGTGAATAGTGATTTCGCTAGGCATAATCATTTAATTACGTCGCAACGGAAAATTCGTTAATTTAGAATTAGCGAACCCGAGCCCGGGATTGTTTGCGAGCGCATTTGTATTTCGAATTCGAGTACGGCACGCAAGTCAAATCAAGCGTCAAATCGCAAGTCGCATCAAGCGTCAAATCATTAGTCACTTTGAGTGATGTGACAACTTGTCACTTGATTGATTGAGTGATGTGACTTGATGGAAGTGGTTGGAAAGCTTTTTGAAAGCTTGATTGACATATATTATTATTTTATGTTTTGGTATATGTTGAATTGATTTTAGAAATCAATAAACAATTACACATTTCCATTCTCTCTCTTTTTGGCTCACGGTTTGGAGCCAACTTCTTCTTCTCTCTCTCACGCCCACATATGGCCATTTTTTTCTGGTTTTGCCGAGAGCCAAGGAGGAAAAAGGGAAGCAAATGTGATGATTTTGTGGCAAAATCATCAAGAGCTAGCACTCCGAGAGACATGCGAATGTGATATGGAAGTCCACCCATGAGCTTGGAATCACCATGACAAAGCTTGGAGCTTTTATGGACATCAATGGCCGAATTCTTGGAGGAGGAAACCAATGAACTGCCGTGAGCTGCAGTGGGCAGAAAAGAAATGTTTTGTTCGTCGCCGCGTCGCTCAATCGATCATTGTGAGTATTCTGCAACTCTGTGATGTATTCGCATGTTTATTTCATTGCTTGTTATTTGATCCTCGGGGCCGTAGAACTCCAACATTGCAAACATTGTACGGGACAAATTTGGGCCCAAGAGTAAAATCGACATTTCATCACCAGACCAACCACAAAGCCCAAAACCTGAAACCCTATAAATTAAGCCCAAGCTGATATTGAACCCAGAGATCCCACGATCCCAAGCCTATAAACAACTTGACAAAACGCCTCATCAGTTACCGGATCAGAAAATGTCCCAACTCATAAATCCACCAATAAATTGACCGTTTCATGGCATCCAACGGGAAAAAGAAATAAATGAGCCTACTTCAAAGAGCATATAAAAGAAGAAGGTCCCGACTTTAGCATGGGGAGAAGAATTACAACCCTAAGCTAAGCTATTCTCACCAGAACCCTCTGGAACATCGGCCACCGCCCTCACGGCAGTCAACAGAAGTCAAGGTAACATCAAGCCTTGCTCTTCCATTATTTACAACTCGTCTTCACTACGGACTTGAGCGTCCGAGTACCTATGGCACCCACCATACCAGTAACCTCCACGCTCACTCTACCTTTGTTTTACAGGATCGCTAGTGCCCTCTCAACAAAATCTCGATTGTAGACCTCAGACGAAATCCAGGATCCACAATTCGGCGCCCATCGTGGGGCCTTAGCGATCTATTGTTAGCAAAAATCTTCTCATGACGATTCTTCCAACACACATAGTCATAATATAGCCACTCGACATGACACTATATTTTGACTGGGGACAGGGAAACCATTATACAACTTGCATAACAACATTGTGGAAAATTCTCTCAATGTACAAAATTCAAATGGCGATACGACATTCACAGTTAAAGTAAGTTTGAAATCTTCAAAAGTTCCTCATTCAATAATTCAGAATACAAAATTCTATTAGAATAAACTTCATTTAAAAAATAAAGACAATCAACCTTCTGGAATTTCATGAGCCTGAGCTTCATCGAGAGAATCACCAGCAACAGGAACATCTTGAGTTTCTACAGTTTCCATCACTTGAGTTTCCTTTGGATCTGATCCTTCGCCAAACTCATCTATCTTTTCTTCAGCAACCTTTGGAGGTTCCTCTAATCTTACCGATTCTACTTCTACAGTAGCTTTGCCTTCTGCATCAGCTGATCCTCAAATATCTCCATTTTATCATCAGACGAGGGAAGCCCAGCCTCGAACCTTTCATGTTATTTGATCTTTTTCTCTGGGGTCCACTCATCATGATCCCCCACCAAATATTGCTTTATCGATTTGCTTCTTTCAACAAGTATTGCCTCAAAGCAGACCCCCTCCAGTCTCTCCACAAGCTCTTTGTTCTCATTCTTCAAGGACTTCACACTCTCATTGAAATCTTCAAGTTTGGTTCTCAACATTTCCATCTCCACTTTTAATGTTACTTGGGTGGCTTTCAGTTCTTTCTCCAATTTCTCGACCATTTTACCCTTCCTCTATGATTCTGCCTTCAGCTCAACAAACTATTTCCTCATTGCAGTGTTGGATTTTGCAAACTCTCTCATTCACCTCTAACTCGACTCAGCATACTCTTACATTGAGAGGCAACATTCTGTTACTTGAAAATACTTGTGTTATATTCCATACGACTATGAGTAGATATAAGCAAAAGAAGGAAGATCTTATGAAACTTTACCTGAAGCTTTTTGTTGAACTTCTGGAGGCTTGAAAGGTCTGATATTGCAGTCGACCCATTAAGAATCTTCACGATCACATTCTCCAGGTCCTCTTCAATCTCCACAACCTTTATTTTCTTCGATGCGATAGTTATCTCCATAGATTATGTAGGAGTTAATGACTTCATAAACAAAAACTCCTCAAACGTCAGTTGACACGACCAAATAAACAAGATGACAGCCAATACGTGTTTACAAAGGGCCAATGAGATACCTTCTGGATCGTTTATCTCTTTCCACAGTGGAGTCGAACTTAACCTATTTTCTACTAAGATAATTTTCGAATTCCTTTATGAGGCAGACAAGCTATTTTATGATCCGAAAATTCTCATTCTCATATAGGTATTGGGAACCTGAACCCATCAATAAAAATCACGCGACTAGCTGGTACTGTCCTTAGCGGCGTTGCCTCAGTAGGGATTCCTAAAGGCGGTTCAACTATTGTTATAATTCTAGTCGACCAATCATAACTTGCCACTTCCCCACTCGACTCATGAGAAGATAATCTCACTGGTGAATCAGTATACATCTCTATTTGAGTATTAAGGCTATCATCTGAACCTTCACTCGACATTTTTCAAGTGACAGGTACAAAACACGTTCATCCAGTGTAGACTTTATGCCTAATACTCATCCCAGATGACAAGGCAATGTATCATGTATTATGACTTATAGTTGTCTCATTCGACACGACAAGGAAAAACTCATAGCTAGAGGTTGTGGCTCCACTCGACACGATAAGGAAGACGTCTTAGCTAGAGACTGAGGTTCCACTTCACACGACAAGGAAGAAGTCCTAGCTAGAGGCTGAAACACCACTCGACACGACAATGAAGAAGTTCTAGCTAGAAGCTGAGGTTCCACTCCACAAGACAAGGAAGAACTCCCAGCTAAAGGCTGAAGTACCACTCGACACGACAAAGGAAGAGGTCTTAGCTAGAGGCTAAGGGTCCAGTCGACATGACTTGGAGGAATGATCAGCTATTGGTTGAAGTTCCATTCGACAAGACAAATAGGTTGGTTGAGCTACCTAAGGTTCCGATCAACATTACATGGATACACATCATGAGGATACTATCTCACTCGACACTAAAAAGATGTAGTATTGGCTTAGAGTGAGTGCTCCAAATAAAGATTCATCTTGAGATAAGTGATCCACTCGACACTACAAAGATGTAGACTCAGCTTAAGGAGGATGCTCTAATTAACACTTGTGAAGATTCATCATGATGTGAGTGTCCCACTCGACACTGTAAAGATGTAGGCTTAAGAATGATGCTCCAAATGAAGATTCATCATGTGGTGAATATCCCACTCGACACTACACTTAGCATAAGGCGAATGTCCCACTCGACATGACACCTATGAGGCTTGGCACTTATTTAAGATCCCATTCGACATGACATGGAAGAAGGCTTGGCTTCAAGCAAATGTTTCATTTGACACGACATGAAAAATTGTAATATTCTCCATATGACAAGATGGATTGTCATCAACTATAAATTCATTCGACCGTAGCCTCATGGAATTCCATCAAGTTCATTCGACTGTACCATCATTGACCATTGTCAGGTCTTATAGAATAAGGAATGAAGACCCCCATTGACCTTTATAAGGTCTTGTAGAATGAGGAATGAAAACCATCATTGACCTTTGTCACGTCTAGTAGAGTGAGGAGTGATGACCTTGATAGATATTCATCAAGTCCATTCGACAGGTCTATCCAACCGTAGTCTTATGGACCTTCATCAGGTCTAGTAGAGTGAGTGATGACCTTCTTGGACCTTCATCAGTTTCATTTGATAATAGTCTCATAGATCGTCATCAGGAGAGTGAAAAGTGATGACTTTGATAGACCTTCATCAAATCTAGTCCATTGTAGTCTCATGGACCTTCTTCAGGTCTAGTAGAGTGAGGAGTGATGACCTTCTTGGACATTCATCAGGTCTATTCAACAGGCTCATACGATCTTAGTCTCATGGACTCTCATCAGAAGAATGAGTGATGACCTTCATAAACCATCATCAGGTCCATTTGATAGTCTATTCGACCGTAGTCTCATGAACCTTCATCAGGTCTAGTAGTATGAGAAGGAAAGACACTTGGACCTTTATCAGGTCTGTAGAGTGAAGACTCTCATAGACCTTTATCAGGTCTAGTAGAGTTAAGACTCTCATAGACCTTCATCTGGTTTAGTATAATGATAAGTATAGATCCACTTGGACCTTCACCAGGTCTAGTAGGGTGATGACTCTTATAGACCTTCATCAACTCTAGTGGAGTGTAGTTTCTCTTGAATCTTCATCACGACTAGTGGATGGTAGTTTCTCTTGGACCATCATCAGGTCTAGTGGAGTGTAGTCTCTCATAGACCTTCTTCAGGACCACTCGAAGACTATGGACATCGATGATATGTGATTACTTGAAACATGTTAGCCTTCCACAAAGACCAGGAACCTCCATACAAGAAAGGAAAATACTTGTTCATATCAGGCTACATGGAACCACGTCTATTGACTTCTAATTATCCCCTACTCAACAAAGCTTCCAAACAAAAGTAATGTGAGCAGCTTCCATTCGACTCGATAAAGAAGACGCATCCGGTCCTTTGACCAGTAGTATGGAGATTGTCCTAAGCTTCATCTGATTCAGTCGACTGGGAACATTCCTTATGGCTCATATAGAGTCAAGTTCAAGATATGGCCTTCATCTGGTCCAGATGAAATTGAAGACTCCATTGGTCCTTTGACCCGTAGTATGGGGATTATCCTGACCTTCATCTAGTTCAGTCGACTGGGAACATTCCCAATGGCTCATGACCTGGCCTTCATCTGGTCCAGACGATATTGAAGACTCCTCTGGTCATTGACCAGTAGTATGGAGATTGTTTTGACATTCATCTGGTTCAGTCGATTGGGAACATCCCCCATGGACTCATGTCGAGTCAACTGAAGACATGGACTTCCCACAGTCTATACGATAATGTCATGTGAATTATCTCATGAACCTTCATCTAGTTCAGTCGACCGGGGACATCCCCCAAAGACTCATGTGGAGTCAATTGAAGACATGGACTTCCCACAGTCCATACGACAATGTCGTGTGAATGATCTCATGAACCTTAATCTGGTTCAATCAACCGAGGACATCCCCCAAGGACTCTTGTCGAGTCAATTGAAGACATGAACTTCCCACAGTCCAAACGACAATGTCGTGTGAATTATCTCATGAACCTTCATCTGGTTCAGTCAACCGGGGACATCCCCCAAAGACTCATGTCAAGTCAACTGAAGACATGGACTTCCCATAGTCCATACTACAATGTCATGTGAATTATCTCCTGAACCTTCATCTGGTTCAGTCAACCGGGGACATCCCTTATGGACTCTTGTCGAGTCAATTGAAAACATGCATTTCACTTAGTTCGTACGAAAATGTTGTATGAATTAGCTTTGAGCCTTCGTTAGGATCAGTTAGCAGGTACCCGACATCCTATTTCATTCGACATGCGTAGAAATACTCTCCAAGTCAAGGACTTCTAGACTTAAAGAGTAGGGGACAAACTGTAGGGGCCGAATTTGGGCCCAAGGGTAAAATCGATATTTCATCACCAGACCAACCACAAAGCCCAAAACCTGAAACCCTCTAAATTAAGCCCAAGCTGATATTGAACCCAAAGATCCCACGAGCCCAAGCCCATAAACGACTTGACCAAAAAGCCTCATCAGTTACCGGATCAGAAAACGTCCCAACTCATAAATCCACCAATAAATTGACCATTTCATGGCATCCAACGGGCAAAAGAAATAAATGAGCCTACTTCAACATATAAAAGAAGAAGGTCCCGACTTTAGTATGGGGAGAAGCATTATAACCCTAAGCTAAGCTATTTTCACCAGAACCCTCTAGAACATCGGTCACCGCCCTCACGACAGTCAACAGAAGTCAATGTAACATCAAGCCTTGCTATTCCATTATTTACAGCTCGTATTCACTACTGACTTGAGCGTCGGAGTTCCTACGGCACCACCACACCGGTGGACAGAAACCTCCATGCTCACTCTACCTTTGTTTTGCATGATCGCTAGTGCCCTCTCAACAAAATCTCGATTGTGGACCTCAGGCAAAATCCAGGATCCACAAACATAAAGCTTGATTTTAATTTAATGGAATTAAATTGGAAATTGACGAAAATACCCTTCAAAAGTCGGTCATGGGTTATTTTTAAGTTAGAAAATTTTGTTTTCTCTTTTATCATCCTCCATGGCCGAACACTCCTCTTCCAAATAGCTCGCAAATTTACTTGATGATTCAAGAAGGAAAAATCAAGAAAATCAAGAAATTGCTTAAGGAAATTAAGAGATTAAAGGTAATCCTCAATATCCCTAAGCTTGGAAAGTATGTTTCTTATTCTTGAGCATCTAGAGATATTCTATGGTTTCTTCTTTTCTATGAATTTGGGTGTTTTTTTATTTGGAAGATGGAATAGAAGGCTTGGTGCATGTGTAAAGTAGTATTGAAAGATATTATTGTAATATTTGTTCAATTTGATCATTTGATGATATGTTGCCATTCTATAGTGTTATGACCACTCTTGTAATGCCTAGAATTATTATTGGGTGCTTTATTAGTGGTGGCTTGGATTGGTGTTGTGATTAATGTTATTAATGTTGAGAAAATTGGATTTATAGCATGAAAAATGATATTTTTTATTACAAAATCAGATCTGGAAATTCTGTGATTTTGGTGATGAAAATTATGATGTATAAATGTATTGGATGTGTTTTGGGCATTGGAACAATTGCCGGAAACAGTTTCGGAGTTGAAATATGCGAAAATATTGAAAAACAACGTTACCGGGTGACTTTTGAGCCAACCGGGTGAAGGCTGCCCAAATAGTGCATTGGTCACTGTTCGGGCAGCCCATGAACTGCCCTAGTACTGTTGGGGCTGACCTGGACATCCCTCATGTGCATTGGGTGGTCGGTTCGGTTAAAAACGTGTTTTATGTCATTTTTCAGAAAAACGTTTTCGTAAAAGTTTCGCGATGTTCCATAACTATTTATGTAGTTATTTGATATCAAATAAATATGTTTAGGTGAAATATGGATAAATTATTCATATTGGATATTGAATAATTTATTCAGTAATTTAAAAAGTTTTAAAATTATGATTTCACCCGAACCGCGGGCTTCCGCTGCGCTCGCGCCAAAACCCCAACAGAAACTTCATGTTCTGATGGATTTTTCTACCATACATCAAAACGTTCATTTTCATTATCACACCATGAGAAACATTTCCTCTTTAGAATCTGACATTCGGAAACTTCATGCTCTGATGGGTTTTTCTATCATACATCTGAGTCTTATTTTTTCCTTGTTAGACAATGATAGACATTTCCGCTTTGGGTTCTGACTTATTTTTTCCTCGTTAGACAATGATAGACATTTCTGCTTTGGGTTTTGACTTTTAAAAACTTCATGCTCTGATGGATTTTTCTACCATACATCAGGGTCTTTTTTTTCCTCGTCACACCCTGATAGACATTTCCTCTTTAGGGTCTGACATTTAGAAACTTCACGCTCTGATGAGATTTTCTACCATACATCAGAGTCTTCTTTTTTCCTCGTTAGACCTTGATAGACATTTCCTCTTTGGGGTCTAACATTTAGAAACTTCATGCTCTGATGGATTTTTCTACCATACATCAGAGTTTTCTTTTTTCCTCGTCATACCTTGATAGACATTTCCTCTTTGGGGTCCGACATTTGGAAACTTCATGCTCTGATGAGTTTTTCTATCATACATCAGAATCTCATATTTTTCTCGTCAAACTCTGATCGATATTGCCTCTTTGGGGTTTTACATTTTTGGTCTCTCTCTTAAGGTGGTTAGGTACTGACGAGTTTTTCTACCATGCGTCATGCTATTTTTATTTGTGAAAAAGCCTACAACATAATGAATATTAGTAAATTAAATAGAAATAATTTTAATTTAAACAACATTCTTAGATATAATATTTCTTAAGCATATGTGCGTTCCATGTTCTGAGCACTGCCTTTTTATTTTTAGCATTCAGGGCTTGATATTCTTCTCCCAGTTGGTTGTTTCTCTAGTTCTGATGCTGCTGGTAGTTTACTTCCTAGGGCAGAGCCTTGACTTCCAGTTGTCTCTTCCTTTCAAATATTTCAGTAACTTGTTATTCTTTATAATTGCTTTTAACTGTCGGTACATGTTCTTGCACCCGGCAGTGGTGTGTCTTACGCCTCTATGAAACTCACAATACAGCCCATTGTCCCGATGTTCTTCTGGCACGTTTATTGGTTGAGACTCTCTCAGCAGGCTCTGATTTTTCACTTTGTGGAAGATCTACTCATGTGGTAGAGTGAACTCATACAAAATCCATTTATCCTCTCATCTAGGTCGTTTGGGTTCTGACTCGTACTTTTCTTTTTCCTAAGTATTTCCTAAGGTCTGGGTTTTTTTATTGTCTCATCGAGTCCTGACTTTGCTCGCTATTGGTCCTACTATTGCGACCTTGATCTGCCACTGTGATCGCACCTGCTTGAGACATTATGGACATGTTCTCTATCACCTTCAGCAGGCCTTCTACTCTGGTCCATACCTATGACATATCATATGAAGGTACTTTTAGGAACTCCTCGTGAATAATGCAGCACCCACTAACCAACCCTCTGACGAAGAGGGCTGCCGCTAGTTTTGAGTTCAGGTTGTTGACAATGTTCATCTTATCAACAAACCTCTGTAAGTATTGCCTGGGAGGCTCATCGTACCTTTGCTCCAGTTGCAAATCAGCCATAGTAAGTTCAGAAGGACTGTTGCCTTGATACTGCTCAATGAACCTCCATCCCAGATCTTCAAAACTCCTTATGGATCTCCCTACCAATTGAAGGAACTAAGAGAAGACGTTGCGAGCGAGAGTGGTGATGAACAACTTGCACATCAGAGTCTCATTGGTGGTTTCTAGCGAGAGTCTCTATCAAAATTGAACCACATGAGTAACTAGGTCTGACTGCCCAATATATTTGTCGAAGCTGGGTAGGTGAAGTCTCGCGGCTTCAACTCTTCTTCAATCCACTCTTGTAACAGTGAGGTGGACATCCCCCTAATTACCAGGTCGGCGAGATCCGTTGGAGTCTGCACCCGAATTCCCTCGATCATCTTCGCTATTACCACTGTTAGTGTCATAGACATGCCCAAGGATCTCCAAGCGTGATTATTGTGTGAATAAATCAAGTAAAAGTTGCGGAAAAAAACTCACATTGATCGGATGAGATTTCAAAAAATTCTTCATGGATGTAGAAGCTTCAAGCCTTTGATTTGAATTCCAAACTTATATGTGAGTTTCCCTATCACCTTCAAGAGACTCCCAAGTGCTAGCAAGATTGAAATTTTGCAACAAAATTTCATAGGGGAGAAGAGATAGTTCACGGTAATTTGAGATTTTGGAGGAGAGAATGAATAGTTCACCTTTTGTGTTTTCCAAAAACATATATTAAGTGTTGACTTGGTAGGTGTGTGTTGATAAATAATCTAATTAATTGTTTCCAACCACTTTCATCAAATGTCTAACATTTGATGTAAGTAAAGTGGGTCCCACCACTTTAAATTCAAAATTTGGTTGGCTTACACAACACACTTTGGGCCCGGTTCGTTTAATCCGATTAAACGAATTTTCCGTCACGACGTAAATAGATATAATTTAATTAAATAATAATGCCTAGCAAAATTACTACGAAAGTCGCTTACGAATTAATTCCAAATTAATTTGTTCGCTATAATCAAAATCCAATTTAATTCCGCATTGAAATCCAATTTCAATTAATATATCTAATATATTATTTTAGCCCAAATAAATAAATTAAATAGTAAAATCCAATTTAACTATTAAATTTACTTTGCCGATTAATTCCAAATTAATCGTGTTCTCTCTTCTCGACGAATTAATCCCAGATTAATTCTTGCCGCAATTAATCCTAGATTAATTTTCTCTCTCGTAATTAATCCCAGATTAATTCTATTCGAGTCAAATGTCATCAGTGAATCTTTGGAAAACGATCCAAGAGATCCCTGGATATGTTGACACTAAATACGATTGTCGGACTATCCCACACGTGCTTACCTGGTACCACGTTCTTACCGATTTACAAGACATGGTTGGCTTCTAGCAAAACACCATGCCTACCTGATTCTCCAGAAATATATTCAACATGGAATATATATATAATCTGTATCAGGCGTAGCATACAATGTATTGCGTATTACGATCCAGTATCAGATGTCACATGCTAAGCCTGAGGCTGGAATTGTGTCTACCATATACGAAACATATATCGGATCACTAGCAACTAGTCTTTGTAATCTGAAAACCATGACCTAGTCATACTATCCCGATAGCTGCAATATTTAAGAGTACTAGTTCTGTATCCCTGAGTGATCATCATCTCTATATGACTGAAGTGATACTTCCATCTTGACATCACACCCAATACATTACGATTCTCACTAAACCCAGAAGAGGCATACATAGAACCTGTTAAAGGTCCGGACGACTAAAACCAAAGTATACTGATTGTCGCAAGTATTAGCGATGCAAGTCTCAGGTTAAGACCACATACACCTACCCTGATTCAGATTCCCATAGACACATAATCATACTACCAATGAGATTCCAATGGGTCTATCCAGAACGAAACTGTTCCCGGTACAACAACTAACAGAACCTCATATCACACTTGCATAAGTATCCAATACTTAAATATATGAGAACTATGTCGTTAAGCTTCCATAATGCGCACAAGTGCAATACTAGTCTATTCCGCATTATCGATGTCTAGTCTCGATAATACTATGACTAGGGATGTTTAATGATTAAACCTTTTATGGATTAATATTGTCTCATATCTTATTAATCTGGTACTAATCATATGGACTTTTATCATTTATATATCCAAGTAATCCAATTACAAAATGATAAAAGAGCAATTTTCTTTGTCACATAGTTAATTTGTACAAAAACACCATGTCTTTTACAAATAGTGATGCTATGGGTCATAATTGTCCAACAATCTCCCACTTGGCCTATAGCCAATCACTTAAGTGTCCAACACTTGAACTATGTACGGGTCACTCATACTTATGTTGAGATATCGCTTTCGCCAGCAGATGTGCAAGGTTATCATATGAAACGATCTTTTAGATCTTGACATCGCCACGATGTGTGATCTCACGAATCAGATGAAACCGTCGAAATTCATACTTGGATTATTGATGAGACCGTAACTCCTTAGCATGTGTTGTAGCCTAGTTCAGCTGCTAACCGAACTACTCCTAATCTAATTAGGAATTTTATAGATCCAAAATGTTTCTTTTGCTGCCTCAGCCGCAACAATATATTCCGCTTTCGTTGTTGAATCGACAACAATATATTGCTTGGAAGATTTCCAGCTCACTGTTCTGTTGTTCAAATAAAATATGTACCCTTATTGTGACTTACAGTCGCCTTTATCGGTTTGGAAACTTGGATCGGTGAACCTAGTCACCTCAAGTTCTCAATCTCCATAGATTAAGAAAGCATCCTTAGTTCGTCTAAGATACTTAAGAATGTTCTTAACATCAATCCAGTGACCATCACCTGGATCTACCTGATTGTGACTGCAGATGCTCAAAGCATAAGAGACACCAAGTCGCGTACATGTCATGGCATACATGATCAATCCAACTGCATAAGCGAACGGGATCTGATTCATTGCATCTATCTCATCCTTATATAGAGAAACGCCATGTCATACTGGAAGCAGTCCCTTCTAGGACTGATCCATATGCAATCTCTTCAACACTGTCAATGTACGACTTCTTGGAGAGTGCCAACAACTTTTAGATATATTCCAGTAGATCCTTATTCCTAGAATAAAGGTTGCCTCTCCCAAGAATTTCATGGAGAATTTTAATGAAAGCCAAGCTTTCACCGATTTTAGTATGGGAATGTCATTGCTAAGAAGCAATACATCATCAACGTATAGGACAATCAATGTCAGTGCGCTCCCACTAACCTTCTTATATACACAAGAATCATCTTCGTTTTGAATGAAACCATATTGTAATATGATATCATCAAAACGTTGGTTCCAAGAACGCAATGCTTACTTCAATCCATAAATGGATCGATTTAACTTGCAAACCTTGTTTGCATGTTTTGGCACGACAAAACCATCGGGCTGTTTAATATAAACATCCTCCAAAAGGTTTCCGATAAGGAAAGCGATTTTGACGTCCATCTGTCATATTTCATAATCGAAATATGCAGCTATAGCAAGCATTATCCGAATGGATTTAATCATGGCAACAGGTAAAAGGTTTCGTAGTAATCGACACCATGTTGATGACGATACCCTTTCGCTACAAGCCTAGCTTTGTACGTTTGTATGTTGCCATCCATGTCTGTCTTCACCATGAAGACTCATTTGCTACCAATAGGCACAATGCCTTCTGGTATATCAACCAGTGTCCAAACTTGGTTGTATACATGGAATCCATTTCGGACTTCATGACACCTTGCCATAAAGTGGAGTCGATACCTTGTATCGCTTCCACATACGTAGCCGGTTTATTATCCTCAATAAGATTAATATCTACATGAGGTGAGATTAGAAACCCATACCTCTTAGGTTATTTTCTGACTCTCTTCGACCTACGCGGTTCTTGTGTATTAGAAGATCGTGGAACAGTCTCATCCCTGATGAATTGTTCATGTTCTGTGAGGGAGTCTATGTCAGGAACAATATCACTACAATTTTCATCGAGTCTTACTTTCCTCCAACTTACCACTGCATCTAGGAATTCTTCTAAGGAAATCTGCATAGAGAGCAACAAACACATTGTTCTCATGTGGGATGTAGAAGTATTTTCCTTTGGTTTCCCTAGGATAACCTACAAATAGGCACTTATCCGATTTGAGGTCTAGTTTGGTACCATCCAAATGTTTAACGTATGCCCAGCATCCCAAATCTTCGAAAATGAGAAACTCGGTTTCTTTTCTGTCCATATTTCATATGGAGTCTGTCCAACAGACTTTGTCGGAACCTTATTCAAAATAATTATAGCATTGTTCAATGTGTATCCCTTGAAGGAAATTAGTAGCTCAGTGCGACTCATTATTGACCTTACCATGTCCAACAAAGTTTGGTTTCTTCGTTCTGACACACCACTCAATTGAGGTGTTCCGGGAGGAGTCCATTGTGAAAGAATACCATACTCTTTCAAGTAATCGAGAAACTCATTGCTCAAGTATTTTCCACCACGGTCCAACTATGATGTTTTAATACTTTTGTCAGTCTGTTTTTTCTACCTCGTGTCGAAACTCTTTGAATTTCTCAAAAGTTTTCGACTTGTGTTTCATAAGATACACATAACCATAACGCGATGCAAGATTCGTAAAGGTTACGAAGTATTGTTATCCACCTCTAGTCTAGCTAGATATGGGCCCACTACGTCACCATGAACGAGGGCTAACAGCTCGGTGGCACTTACACCCTTACCATTAAAAGGTGTTTTAGGCACTTTGCCTAATAAACAAGATTCGCAGACATCGTATGAATTAGGATCAAATCTGTCCACGTATCCACTCTTTGAAAGTGTGGATATACGAGCCTTGTTAATGTGTCTCATACAACAATGCCACAAACAAGTCTCATTTGATTTACTCAGTTTGAGCCTTTTTTTTTGTCATGTTATATGTTTGAGATTCATTTATATTTGAAATATAAATAATGTTATTCACATCTAATGTGTATATCAAATTATCATCTTTATAAATAAAACTTCCAGTGTTCTGGAACATAAAGGTATACCTGCAACGGGTTAAACTAGATATAGAGATAATGTTTCTAGTCAAACTAGGTACATTATAACAGTTTCATAATTTAAGTACATGCCCAAAGGGCAGTTCCAATTACATAATACATTAAAGAAACCTCATTTACATTGAGGGGAATTGGTGAGAAGAGAATACAAAGAGTATAAGAGGTGAAAGGCTGGACACGCAGGTCCAATTAAACAAATAAGTACCATACTTACAATAATTTCCAAAATTACCCCCACCCAACTAATATCCATCCGATATACATTATTCAATAAAATACATCCAAGTATTCACACAAAGCATGCTATCAATCAATCTAATCCAATTAATTAATCTTTGATTAATGACCATCCAATGTTCATACAACGATTTGATTTGCGCGAGTCCAACTCGTTTATGAATAAATACTCAAAGTATATATTCTTGAATTATATCGAACTACAATTTTAAATCCAATTTAAATTGTATCCAATACTAATTCATATTTAATTCTAAATTAAATAATTACACTTATTTTAGTGTCTTTTAGACTTAGATTCTAATTCTAATCTAAATGGGTCTCAAAGGCCCAATTAGTATCCAAGACTATTTTAATTAAAGTCCAATGGGCTTTTAATTAATTCTTAAGGCATGGGCTTTGGCTATTATGGATCAAACCCAAAATGCCAAGGCCCAATTAGGAATTACCCTATGCCAAAAATCAATTTAGGTCTATTAGACCCAATTAAATTATTTAAAGGCCCAATAGTAATATTTGGACTTTATGGAATTGTTTTTAGGCCCAATTGGATCCAATTCAATTGTTCAAAACCAAATTTGGCCCAACCAAGCCCATTAAGCCCAAATACAACAAATTAAATTAACACATTATTCCAAATACATATTTATTTAATTAAAGTGCAATTAACATAATTAATTAATTAAACTAATATTTCCAAAACATCAATTAAACTAATTAATCATGCTTTATTATTCAATTAATGTCCAACACAATTGAAGCAAAATCAATCCATCACAACATGCTTATAGCTCACGACAATTTGGCATAAAATAACACTCAATTTGATTTCAATCCAATTAAATCAACATACAAGATTTATTTCATGCTATTAACACATCCAATTGTCAAATTTTCAAAAATCACCATGAGTCTTCTAGGGCATATTTTCGGCCATGATAAGAAATTGGGGATTTTTGATCTAATCAATTTTTCTCAATTCCAAAGATGTACAAATCCAATTCAACATCATATAAACATATTCAATTTAGGTAAATCAATGCTCCAAGCAAAAAATCTCAAATTAAAGTATATAAACCCTAGAATCCAAATTGAGCTTAGATCTCGCTCTGATATCATTGTTAGTGTCCTAGACATGCCCATGTAAGTGTCATAGACATGCCACGGGATCTCTAAGCGTGATTTGTGTGTGAATAAAAATAAAAAATAAGTTGCTGAGGACTTACATTGATCGATTGAGTTCAAAACTTCTATGGATGTTGAAGCTTCCAAGCTCATGGGTGAGTATCCCTATCACCTTCATTTGACTCCTTTATGTGCTAGCAAGAACAAATGAAACAAATTTTATCTCCCAAGGAGAAACAAATTTGCCAGAGAGAGAGGGAAGCAATCGGCTCAATCAAAGAAGCAGAGGCCATTCGGCCATCTTCAAAGCAAAACGAATGCTTTTCTTTCGGCATTTTTAGAGAGAAGTCAGAGGGCATTTTCTTTCTCAAAAGCAGAAGCCAATTCATTTTCAAAAGAAAATAATTGCTTCTCGCCAATCAAGAGACATAGAGCAAAAAATACCTTTTATTCTTTCATTTGGCCTGCTTATTATTATTGAAAATAGAGGCAGTGGCCTTTATATATATTAGAAAAATTCAATGGCTACTTTTTGCTTTCTATCGGCCAAAAGCATTCTTTCTCAATTTTGTAGCCATTCAGCCAAGAGCATTAAAGGCCATTCGGCCAAATGCCATGGAGAGAGAGAATAATTTTCAAAATTAAATGTGTTGAGTGTTTTATAAGATTCCACCAAAACTCATCACTCATATCTATCACCAAAGTTGACCAATGATGTAAGTGAAGTGGGCCCCACTTTAAATTCAAAATTCAAGTGGGCTTGCTCAACACACTTTTGGGCTCAGGTTCATTTAATCTGATTAAAAGAATTTTCGTCGCGACACAATTAAATCCAATTAATTAAATAATAATACCCAGTAAAACTATTACGAAAATCGCCAGCGAATTAATTCCAAATTAATTCGTTCGCTAAAATTAAAATCCAATTTAATTCCCCTTTGAAATCCGATTTCATTTAATATATCTAATATATTATTTTAGCCCAATTAAATAAATTAAATAGTAAAATCTAATTTAACTATTAAATTTATTTTACCGATTAATTCCAAATTAATCGCGTTCTCTCCTCTCGACGAATTTAATCCCAGATAAATTCTCGACGCAATTAATCTCAGATTAATTCTTTCTCTGATAATTAATCCCAGATTAATTCTTGCCGTAATTAATCCCAGATTAATTCTTTCTCTCTTTATTAATCCCAGATTAATATTCTCTCTCATAATTAATCCCAGATTAATATTGTTCGAGTCAAATATCATCGGTGAATATTTGAGATGCGACCCAAGAGATCTCTGGATATGTTGGCAGTAAATACGGTTATCAGACTATCCGAATACGTGCGTACCCGGTACCACGTACTTACCGATTTACAAGACATGGTTGGCTTCTAGCAAAGCACCGTGCCTACCCAATTCTCAAGAAATATTCTTCTACGGAATACATGATCTTTGTCAGGCGTAGTATACATAGTATTGCGTATTACGATCCAGTATCTGATGTCACATGCTAGGCCTGTGGCTGGAGTTGTGTCTGCCCCGTACGAAGCATATATCAGATCACTAGCAACTAGTCTATTTATGGTCGGAAAGTCATGACCTAGTCATACTTCCCCGATGGCTATAGCACTTAGAGTACCAGTTTTGTATCCCTACGTGATCATCATCCCCATATGAATGAAGTGATACTTACATCTTGACATCATACCCAATACACTACGATTCTCAATATACCCAGAAGAGGCGTACAAAGAACCTGTTAAAGCCCTGGACGACCAAAACCAAAGTATATTGATTGTCGCAAGTATTAGCGATACAAGTCTCAGGTTAAGACCAAATACACCTACCCTGATTCGGATTCCCATAGACACATAGTCATACTACCAATGAGATTCCGAGGGGTCTATCCAGAGCGAAGCTGTTTCCGTACCATCGGTAAACAAAACCTCTTATTACACTTGTATGAGTATCCAATACCCAAATATATGAGAACTATGCTGCTACGCTTCCATAACACGCACAAGTGTAATACTAGCCTATTCCGCATTATCGATGTCCAATCTCGATAATACTACGACTAGAGATATTTAATGATTAAACCTTTGTGGATTAATACTGTCTCATATCTTATTAATCCGGAACTAATCATAATGACTTTTATCATTTATATATCCAGGTAATCCAATTACAAATGATAAAAGAGCAATTTCCTTTGTCACATAGTTAATTTGTACAACAACACCATGTTCTGTACAAATAGTGATGCTATGGTTCATAATTATCCAACAGCCCAATGATCTTTAAGCGTGATTATTGTGTGAATAAATCAAGTGAAAGTTGCGGAAAAAACTCACATTGATCGGATGAGATTTCAACAAATTCTTCATGGATGTAGAAGCTCCAAGCCTTTGATTTAAATTCTAAACTCATGGGTGAGTTTCCCTATCACCTTCAAGAGACTCCCAAGTGTTAGGAATGTTGAAATTTTGAAACAAAATTTCCAAGGGGAGAACAAGTAGTTCAAGGCAATTTGAGATTTTGGAGGAGAGAATGAATAGTTCACCTTTTGTGTTTTCCAAAAACATAGATTAAGTGTTGACTTGGTAGGTGTGTGTTGATATATAATCTAATTAATTGTTTCCAACCACTTCCATCAAATGCCTAACATTTGATGTAAGTAAAGTGGGTCCCACCACTTTAAATTCAAAATTTGGTTGACTTACACAACACACTTTGGGCCCGATTCGTTTAATCCGATTAAACGAATTTTCCGTCGCGATGTAACTAAATCTAATTTAATTAAATAATAATGCATAGCAAAATTATTACGAAAGTCGCTTACGAATTAATTCCAAATTAATTCGTTCGCTAGAATCAAAATCAATTTAATTCCGCATTGAAATCCAATTTCAATTAATATATCTAATATATTATTTTAGCCCAAATAAATAAATTAAATAGTAAAATCCAATTTAACTATTAAATTTACTTTGCCGATTAATTCCAAATTAATCGCGTTCTCTCTTCTCGACGAATTAATCCCAGATTAATTCTTGCCGCAATTAATCTTAGATTAATTTTCTCTCTCGTAATTAATCCTAAATTAATTCTGTTCGAGTCAAATGTCATCGGTGAATCTTTGGGAAGCTATCCAAGAGATCCCTGGATATGTTGACACTAAATACGGTTGATCCAGTATCAGATGTCACATGTTAGGCCTGAGGCTGGAATTGTGTCTGCCCCGTACGAAGCATATATCAGATCAATATCAACTAGTCTCTATAATCGGATAATCATGACCTAGTCATACTATCCCGATAGCTGCAGCATTTAAGAGTACTTGTTATGTATCCCTGCGTGATCATCATCTCCATATGACTGAAGTGATACTTCCATCTTGACATCACACCCAATACACTACGATTCTCAGTAAACCCAGAAGAGGCGTACACAGAACCTGTTAAAGCTTCGGACGACCAAAACCAAAGTATACTGATTGTCGCAAGTATTAGCGATGCAAGTCTCAGTTTAAGACCACATACACCTACCCTGGTTCCGATTCCCATGACACATAGTCATACTACAAATAAGATTCTGAGGGGTCTATCCAGAGCGAAACTGTTCCCGGTCCAACGGCTAACAGAACCTCCTATCACACTTGCATAAATATCAAATACTTAAATATATGAGAACTATGCCGTTAAGCTTCAAAAACACGCACAAGTGCAATACTAGTCTATTCTGCATTATCGATGTCCAGTCTCGATAATACTACGATTATGGATATTTAATGATTAAACCTTTCATGGATTAATACTGTCTCATATCTTATTAATCCGATACTAATCATATGGACTTTTATCATTTATATATCCAAGTAATCCAATTACAAAATGATAAAAGAGCAATTTCCTTTGTCACATAGTTAATTTGTACAAAAACACCATGTCTTTTACAAATAGTGATGCTATGGTCCTTTAGTATGTGTAATATCTACACTTCTTTCTAATTCTTGATATTCATGTATAACAATCTTTTGTCTTAAGTACATACCTCTTAGTTTCATCATAAGATTAGATGGATGTTTTAGATTTAACTCTAATTTTTCAATTTTTGCTAATTTTTTATTGTCAAAGGTAGCACACATTGAATATTCCTCAGAATTTTCTTCAATTTCTAAATGGTCTAAGTCTTCTTCCATAATTGTCCAACAACCACCACCAACTACACCTACACCTACCCTGGTTCGGATTCCCATAGACACATAGTCATACTACAAATAAGATTCTGAGGGGTCTATCCAGAGCGAAACTGTTCCCGGTCCAACGGCTAACAGAACCTCCTATCACACTTGCATAAATATCAAATACTTAAATATATGAGAACTATGCCGTTAAGCTTCAAAAACACGCACAAGTGCAATACTAGTCTATTCTGCATTATCGATGTCCAGTCTCGATAATACTACGATTAGGGATATTTAATGATTAAACCTTTCATGGATTAATACTGTCTCATATCTTATTAATCCGATACTAATCATATGGACTTTTATCATTTATATATCCAAGTAATCCAATTACAAAATGATAAAAGAGCAATTTCCTTTGTCACATAGTTAATTTGTACAAAAACACCATGTCTTTTATAAATAGTGATGATATGGGTCATAATTGTCCAACAACCACCACCAACTTTTCATCGACACAGTCATCTCTCTAGAGGGATATCTTTCTTGTTACGACTTACTTCCAAGCCTTTGTCTTTCTCTTTATGTTCCACTTTTCTCTATATCCGGCCTTGATTTCTGCATCCCTCTACATCAGAATCTTCATCATCGATTTCGATGAGGCTCTTTTCTGGGGGTATTTCATTGTGATTCTCCTCCAACCGCCCCTCCTTTTGGAGGTCTTCAACGACAACTCCTTCATTATATTTCCTTTTGTCCTTCATAGGGCTGGCTCCGTGGACCTGGGCCTTGCGTGCCTGATTCTCCTATCGATGGACCTACATATGTTCTTGAAACTACTTTTTCATGGCCTGCATCTGATCCTCCATCAGCTTCATCATCTCCTTCTTTGTCGCTGAGATGTCCATCATGAGTGTAAGCATTACATTTTTGCATGGTCTGATGATGAGTATTCAAAAGGGACACCGCTTGAATGTTTGAGAAAGTTGTAAGGTCTAAAACTGGAAGGGAAAAAAAACTCCAAAAGACTTCATAAGAACAAGCCAAATCCAAATCACATATATCTAAATCCAGCCGGACATACACACTAAATCTGACCGGACATATCCAAGTCAGGCCGGATATATGTGTTTCCAAAATTACAGAATGACGTGATCTATTCTTTCCTAACCAATTTCCATAAATCAGTCATCTTCCATAATAGTTACTTTCCTTTTTTCCACCACTTTCCATAACAATTTGCTTTCTTTGTTAAAAGAGATCTTTTTCAAAATAGCTACATTCTCAAACCTTATAAAAACAGTGAAGACAGTAAACGTACAATGAGAGTTTTTGGAGGAATAACACACACAGACTAGCACTTGCACAAAAACACAAACATAACTTAGAAACAAACACACAAGTAACAAAATATCCAAAACACAATAACCTTGGAATCCTCTTCAGCAGGAGATCTATCAACCTACTTAGACTTTCATAGGCATTTCTGAGCTAACAATACAAAAGGTAACGACCCGATGACACTTTAATCCTCATTCTACTTTTTTCCATTTCTGATTTGACGCCGTATATCCGACTGGATATACAATTATCGCACAGTAACTCGGGCGTTATAACTGGCTACATTCGGCTGCGTATACTTGCTTATATGTGGTATATAGGATAGAAACTCAGAAGTAGATTCTGTAGCCGAATCCGAAAGGACGATAGTACGGTTTGCACTCGGGACACAACTCCACGTACTACTTAAAAATAATTATGTGTGTCGTTCTTTACTCTTTTATCATTACTACTGTTATACGACCATTCTATTTGTCTTATCACTATCTTGTTATTACCGTTAGGCATGATTAAGCACTTTATGGTACTAGTTTCAAGCATGCCATGACATATCATTGTTATTTGATCTCATCCATACTTTTGTGTTCTGGTTTTTCTGGTTTACGTAGTGAATCCGACCAGACATCCAGTATGTCTGGCCGGACATAGATGCTAATACACATATTTGGTCGGATCCAAGATATGTCCTGGCGAGTTTGTTTATTCGTTATTTATTCTGCTTTATTATTGCTTTAATGAGTGTTTGGTTATTGCATGAAATATAAACTACTTTATGTGATTATGTGCAATATAAATTGTTTGTGTGTGATTGCATTACAAACTGCTTTATGTGATTACACCCATCTTTTAAGCGTGGATATTATACTGGCATCAATAAGGGACCATTCCGAACCCAAACAAGTTTAAGGTCATACTTTGCGAGGGGTGTAGTGCGGCCTTAAATCATTCTCAGTGTCTCATACTAGGTGGCGACTTCCTTATTTTCCGGTTAGTCCATCGCTGACTAATTCGTACTCTATACGAGCTGCAAGCTCAACAGTGTAGTGGTCGCTGACGTCATAGGCATAACGATAAATCCCGCTTCGCTCCTACAATGGGCATAAAATGGTTAGATACTTCTTCCTAATGGTGAGCAGCTGACGCAGAGATTCTGGACTCTTTATTCCTTGGGCCCAGCCATTCTTGTTTGGTTGAGTGAATCTCCATGGGTTTGGTAATCGCAAAAAACTTTTAACATAACTATTCGTCTCGAGTTTCTCACAGACAACGCCAATTGTTCTTGCAGTAAACTCTACAAATAATAATACATAGATTGGTCAAAAATGCTATCTTATTGCTTGATTATCAAAAGGTCGATCCTTTATTCTAGGGATTCTTGCACTATTTATATTACTTTGTTACAAGGAAAATAAACTGACAGCGGTTGCATTCCATTCACGTTTCCCATTAACTGGCCTACTCCCTAGAATCTCGGAACTTCCATATTCTGCGCGGTTGTCCAGCTTAAAGAACCAGAAAGTAATTAATTAGTTGGTTGATTCATTGTTTAGAAGATTCACGTGATTAAGGAACTGATTCTCTAGGCTAACTCCTTGCACGACCTCCACTTGCCTTACCTGGGAGTGAGTCTGAAGCGATCATTTTGCCGAGAGCTCCTGAATTCCGACTCTGACAGAAGCATCTGAATTCAGGTTCAACGAGACTCTTGGGCCAACCTCTGACTGAGGGTCTTGAGGTCAGAATCTGACGAGGGGCCCTGACTCCTTCTCGTTATACATTTGGCCACGTGTTAGATGCTTGATTTTCTACCTAATGATAAGATACTTGTTTATTAAGCAAATTATATCTGATAATAAAATACATAGTTATTAAACAACTTATTTGTACAAGATACGCGACACGTACTTCCACAACGTCAAGTTAGGAAAATTCAATGATCTGGATAAAATGATCACGTCTTCTATGATTATGCTTTTTTGTTGATAATTTTATATTTTATCAACTAATCATATATGAGAGATTGTAGAAGAAAAAAAATTAGTTTGTGCAGTGATGTGCCATTGAAATGGTGAAGAGGATAATGAGTTATGCAATTCAATTTTGTGAGGGGCAATTTGTTCCGAAAATATTGTATTTGGTCAAGAAAGATTTAAATTTAGAAGTGGATTAGTTTTGAAATTGGTAAAAATAATCGGGTGAGTTTTGTAAATTTTCCAATTATAAAATAATTTTTTTTTTCTTTTTATCATTATTTAGATCACAAATAAATATAAGCGTTGTGATGATATTTGATCCCATAATTTGTTTCATTCATTGATTTAAAACTCGGATCGGACTAGCTAGTCTGACCGATTAAACTAGGACCCAGTCCAAGGTCCGGTGCGGGTGATCCCTTTAACCCGGGTAGGAGTTGAACTAGCCTCAGACCCACTGAACCAGCCGATTTAACCGCTGAATTGCTGTCTTAGTCCAGGTTTAGTGGGTTCAAGGGCTGATTTTTTATTTTTAATATTAATTAGTGACCTCAGGTCGACCCGCAATCCGATCTCTGATCATTGACCCTCTCCTAATCCCCAATCGATGAACCGGGCCGAGTTTTACATCACTGGTTTCATTAGCTCCCACATTTCAAATAACCCCATTTATTTTTCTTCTCTCTCTCTTAAACTCTTATCAATTGAGTTTACTCTAAAAAAAAGGAACTGAAATAAAGTTTTGAAATTTCACAGTATTCAAATAACATAAATTTTCTTAAATAAATAGAAATACAACTTCAATGCCACCAATGATTCAATTAAAGAATGGGACACTGACAACTCAAATGTTGTTTCCAAAATTTCATCAAATTGAAGGCCTCAAGTTCTTGCATGCTGTTTGTGCCACAATATTGATCAATCTAAAAAATAACATAATCATCGATAACAAATTTATGGCATTTGAGACGAATCCTTTGATTATAAACTGGCCCATTTTGATATGTTAAATGAGGTGAGTTATAAATTAATGAATTAATAGAAATCTTTTAATAAGGATAATTTTAGAAATTAATATGGTTAATTAAAAAATGAGGATTGGTGAGATAAATTAAGGATCAAATATTATTATTTTAAAATAAAAGTTTTTCTAATAATAATTTTTTTTAATAAGAATAATTTTAGAAATTAATAGAGTTAATTAAAAAATGAGGATGGTGAGGTAAATTGAGACTCGACTCAAATATCATTACTCTAAACAATTGGGAATCGGGGCTCCAATACAAAATGTAGTGGAACTCCAACAAAAAATTTGATCCAAATGTTGGATTTTAATTTTGTAATGGAGCCCCAGTTCCGTTAGATTGGGATCAGGGGTGGTCACCGGTCCGGTTCGGTTCCGAATCGGAACCGAATCGAACGGTTCCGGTTTCATTCTGATTTTTTTTATTGGAAAATAGTTAGAAAAATACCATCGATCCTTACTTTAGGCGGTCTTCTTTGTGAGTCCTGTTCACCCGAAGTGTGGGCGCCGAGGCCAGGAGTGCCGTTTATGCCCTTTAATGTGGTGGTAGGGACGTAGCAGAGAGAAGAAATGGACAAGTTCAGGATAGTCTTTATTGTCCATAGACCTTACTTCCAACATCCTGATACAAACTATTTTGGGCTCAGGAACAAGCCTTTGAATGGAAGATTATACCAGATACTTCTGCACTAACCGAACCAAAATATTACGATTCCGATTCCGAAATCGGAATCGGAACCGTCCGATTCCAATCGATTTAGTTCCAGTTTGGTTTCGGTTCCGAACCGGAACCGTGCCGGATCTGATTGGTTATTAAGTAGTGTCTAAAGCCCAATTAGGCCCAATGAAACGAGTGTCCCGAATATGGGTTTTACTCCCGGGTGGGGATAATGACCGGATTATGAGATGGGCGGGTGGGTTTCGATGTCTCTCTTCCTCTCTCTATATTGTGCCTTGAAAGCCTAAATTGTAGACCCTTTCTCTCCAAGCAAGCAGTCATCTTCACCGATAGCGATAAATTGATATTCCCCTTGTGTAAGTATTCTTTTGATTATATTTCAAAAAATAGAGTATCGTTTGATTAATTATTTATTTTCTTTTGGGTATTTCTGCGGATTACAGAAATTTATTTCAGATTATATGTCATAAAATACAAATTGTATTCAGTTTTGGAACCGTTCAAGGTGCGAGAATAATAATAATTTATTTGTTTAATGCATGTTAAGCTGAGGATAGACTAGAATAATATTGTATGTTGCATTAGGGTTCTGTGTTTCAGAATTTTGGTGAATCGGTTTTAAATTCATGTGTATAACAAATAATTATATTTTTTTTTTGGGGCAAAATATTGGGTAGTGGATAGGAACTTGGAAGATGTGGTTGCTTTTTGGATGGCTTTCGTGTTGGTTTGTTGAATGTTCTTATGGAAGAGTTTCAAAGTATTTTATAGACCTCTGCTGTGTGATCTTCGGCTAATAACTAATTGTTAATTTTTTATAACGTAAAATTTGTTCACTTTTTTTGGAAAGTTGGTTGTTTTATGTTGGTTTTTTTCCCTGCATGGTGCATACAGAGAGCAGAAAAGTTGGTTGTGTTATAGAATGACATATTCCTCGTGGTTGTGCTATTGCAGGTTTCTCGGGACTTTGAAGTAATCTGTAGTTCCTACAGTTCCTCTCTATATATTTTCTTTGTCTTCAGTGATGGTATGTATAATTCATAGCACATTTCTTATCTACCCCATCACGCATTTTCAGGTATTAGAAATTGGCATTAATCATTTTAACCTGATGCTAGGCACTAAGTTTTTTATCAAGTTCTTAGAGTAGTTGAGTCAGTTAATGGGCAAACTTAGGGGCAGTTGTTGACCACTGTAGGGATTTTAAGAAGCTTTGTATTCCTGCTTTCATGAGTAACTAATCTAGTTCACTTCATGGAGTTTGTTGACATCTCATATTAAATGTAATTGGTTATGCAGTTCTCAAACTTTCTTATGAATAGCTTCATGAGAATACAATATATTATGAAAGTAAATATTTCACATAAATACTAATTATTCTAGCAATCATCCTAATAATTATTTTCCTAATTCCAACACTCCCCTCAAGTTCGAGCATACATGTTATATGCACCAAACTTGTTACAAATGAAATCAATGGAAGAACCTCGGAGAGACTTAGTAAGGACATCTACGAATTGACATTCTGAGTTGACAAAACTAGTAGCAATACATCCTGATAAAATTTTCTCTCTGATAAAGTGAAAATCCACTTCTGTGTGTTTGGTCCTTTTATGAAACACGGGATTGGAGACGATATGTAATGCTACCTGGTTGTTACAGATTAGCTTCATTTGTGCTCCTCGTCCAAATTTTAATTCTTACAATAATTTTTTCAACCATACTAGCTCGCATGTTGCTAAGGCCATAGCCCTATACTATGCTTCTGCACTAAACCTGGTGACGACGACTTGCTTCTCACTCTTCCAAGATATTATATTACCTTTAATCAGAACACAATAATCTGTAGTAGTGCGTCTATTTGATGGAGAACCTGCCCAATCTGCATCAGAATAACCAACAACCTGAGTCTGCCCCTTATCTTCATATAGTAGACCTTGCCTCTGTTGGAGGGCTGTAGAATGGAACAAGAAGGACCTCGGGAATGGGTAGGATGGTCGGTGTATTGGGAGAGAAAAATGGAGATGACTCAAAGAATGTGACGTCAGTGGAAATTATGTAACGGTCAACATCGGGAGAGTAACAACGGTATACTTTTTGAAGTCTAGAGTAACTAAAGAAGACACATTTGGTAGACTTAGCGCCCAGTTTATCTGGCCCGGTTTCAAATTATGGACAAAGAAGACACAACCGAGTATGCGAAGTGGCAGACGATGGGGGTTGAGTTGGAAATAGAATGGAGTGAGGCACTTGATTCTACAAAACAGAAGAAGGTATATGATCAGCATCCCCCCATAAACAAAGTGGCATATGATTATGGAGTATGAAGAATGCCAA